>NQII01001724.1:259672-289359 GCA_002778355.1 Clitarchus hookeri | reverse complement strand
GAGCCTACACGATATTAGGCAGGTGTACCAGTTTTTTGGCTCTTCAGTGTGTGTGTGTATATATATATATATATATATATATATGTACATATATACACACACACTCACTGTTTTGTACCGTACCAGCGACATAAATGTGGGTCTGCGTGTTACAGTGTGTATGTTTCTGCAGTGTGGGCTCAGGGGCTTAAACCAGTTGGGAAGAGAGTAGTTCGTTCGGAAGGGTACGTTTGTTGTGTACGTGACCCTCTAAATGTGGCAACACCGCTTGTGTGTCGAGGAGCTGCAAGGTCTGGCTCCTACCCACTATGTCTCCTTCGTCAAACTGTTACCTTTCATTGCGGGAAGTGGGCCCTATATATGCAGAGCTCCCTATTCATAAGTTACAGCCGCAATTCTATAACGTGTTGACAAGCTTAAAGTTAAGTGGAAAAATTACAAATCAGCAATATTTTTAACTTGACTAGCTAGTTTTTCAACCAAGTAACTAGTAAAATAATATAGTTAAGGTTTTTGCAGAAATGTAGCTTATCTTCAAGTAAAGATAGAAGTCAAAATTATGCACGCAGTTACATTTTTCATGTTGATTCTGTGAGAGTATGAGAAATTAATACATATTAAAATGTACAGATTCGTAATACTTAATTCATGACTGACCGTTCAGTCTATCTTTCATTACCTGCACCGATAATTTCTACCACTACATCTACGGTGTTACGCAAGTAGTGAGATCAACACGAGTGATGGTTTGGTGTTTATTTCTCTTTGCTAAATAACACAGTGTATTTTTTACTTTCTAAAATTATGGCGGTTTTTTTTTTTTTTTTTTTTTTTTTTTTGTAAAATAATATAAGTTTCTTCCAAAAGAACGTAGTTCACTAAATTTTACTCTGTCACTTTTTCCAGGCACTAGCTTATAATTTAACTCAGCTAGTTTTATAATCACTGAATTATAATCAGTTACTTTTTCCAGACACAAATTTTTTTAACAGTTGAATTTTTGGGCACACTAACTAAAACTTGAGTCAGGTTTTAAAACTAACTTAGCCACGTTTGGGCCAGGTGTTCTCTGCGCACAGACCACACAGCAGGTTTACAGTCAGTGGTTGGTCGGCATAAGCTCAGCCGTTGTGTTCGCGGGCCCAACTGCACTGCGTGGCGTTAAGTAAGCCTCTCCACGGCCTGCGTGCTCGGCTTAAAGCGTCATCCCTAAAACCACCAACATCCTCCCCCCCCCCTTCCCCGGACCATAACCTACCCGGTTCCACGTGGTCAGCGGTGCTTTATTTATCGTTCTTCGACGACGCTTCACCGTCTGCGTGGGAGATCGACGGGAGAGCGCGCAGATCGGCCTCGCGAGATGACTGCAGTTGAATGTTGGCAGTTCTCGGTACGCCTCGCCCGCCTGGCGCTCTTTTCCAAGTTTAGGCTACCCGCACCACAGCACCACAATCAGCAACACATGCACCACAATCAGCACAACATGCCAATCTTGCCATTATACTTGCCGTAAATATTTCAATCTTTCCATAAATCTTTTGATATACTTCACAATATTTTACAATATTTCGATTAATCTTTCAATCTTCCCGTCAGTATTTCAATCTTACAATAAATCTTTCACAATATTTCCATCAATCATTCCCAATATTTCCATCAATATTTAACAATCCGCACTACAATCAGCACCACGCCCACCACAATCAGCGCCAAGCCCACCACAATCAGCGCCAAGCCCACCACAATCAGCACCACGCCCACCACTATCAGTACCACACGCATCACAATCAGTACCACACGCACCAAAACCTTTCATTATTCCCATCAATCTTTCATATAGTTCCCATCAATCTTTCAATCTTTCTATCAATTTTTCAATCTATACATGAATTTTTCTCAATCTTTCGCAAACATTCCATCAATGTTTCAATTATCCCATCTATATTTCGCAATCTTCCTAACAATCTTTCGCAATTTTTCCATAACTCTTTCGCAATCATTTTGTAATCAGCGCCACAATCAGCACTACATACACCACACAATCAGCACCACATGCATCACAATCAGCACCACAATATTTCAAACTTTCTATGAATCATTCAATGTTTCCATCATACTCTCAATCTTTCGCACTATTCATCAATCTTTCCGTCAATCTTTCACAATATTTCCATCAACCTTTCCATCAATCGTTCGCAATATTTCAGTCAATTATCAATCCATATTCAATCCATGGGTTTGTCGTCTGTCTCTATCCAAACATATTTTAAAAAAACGGTTCACTAACTGTCTCCAAAATTTGTACATGTCGACAGAATTAATATTTTGTATGAAGTCAAGTATTCATGCATTTTTGTACTTAAGTCTTTATTATCTTTCTATGTGCAGATTTTTCCATTAATAGTTGAGTATTCATAGCACCACTTTAAATTTGTTAGGGATAAAAGGATAGGACATACAAAAATTAAAGAAAAAACAATTATTTTCCATCATTCCTGTGCTGCTCCATTCTCACCTTGCTTCGCCCTCAACGACTCTCCAGATCACAATGTTAAGAGCCGCCCAAATCATTCCACTCCACTCCTTTGCAATTTCTGCTCAATGTCGTTTGAGCTTTGGTGCGAGACGACAGGCAGGCCATCGGTAAATAATCACCCTTCTATGTTCTGCTGATTGGAGTTCTTCGGGGGCTTCTCAAGACCCAAGTCCGCAGAGAGTAGAGGGCGGAGCAACATCTTTGCAAGCGCTACTTTCACGAACTTTCTTGCAGACGAATACAACCTGACGGCGTATTTCGTAACTATCACAGGCCATTGGGTTAGAGCATTTGAGTAAACATACTTGAAATCGTGGAAGTGGTAAATTGTGTATTAATATTAACTTTATTTTTGGAGAAGTCAGACACGGGATATATGACGTCCCGTTTTATGTCCATACGAGATAATTATTTCCACCGCAGGATACGGAAATTCCGTACAATAAGGAACAGTTGGCAATGCTGCCGATAACATTATTAGATGCAAAAATATGAACCGGCTAAATGAGCTTGTGACTACACGGCAGTGCAAAGTTATAGTTATGTACCAGCCACGATTTTTGTGATGCATGACTTAATTGTTGCATTTACATTCAAAACGCAAAATGATTTTAATTCATTTATATTTATGTTAGATGAGCCGTTTGGATGGGATACTGTACTGCGAGTGTGATTAATGATCTCCCAATCGTCGAGCGTTGACAAACACAAAATGAGCGATTTCCATTTCAGATTTCCTGGCGTCGCAATTAAAAAAGAATAAATATTTTAACACGTGATATTTATTAGTTAATTATATTTTTAATGAACACGTGATGTTTACATCTTTAATTATATTTTCAAAGCATGAGTAATGTGTTGGTTTGACTAAATTTTTAATCACGTCGTGCCTTCCTTAATGATGCAGCATAATAATTGTAAGTAACTCCTTTGTAATACTCTCCAATCGGAATTCGTTTGTTTTATGAAACAGCGAAGTTGCTTATCTTACCGTAAAAGATTCTTGTTTCTGGATGCAGTAAGTTAGTTACCTACACAAATGAATGCTACGGTGTTTATCAACACTGATTCAGCAATTTCAAAACAAGGGGTATTACATCGATTGCCAAGTCGTAAATTAGGCAATAAATCCATGAAACCATTGAAACACAAATTATACACTATGCAGAATTAAAGTCCTTCAGTGGTGCTTGCACCTATATGCAAGGTCATTTTTCACTTTCCCTTGCTATGATACTGTCACGTTACCAAAAAATAAGTTTAGTCGATTCAAAAGTAAAATTGTGGGAAGCGAATGCAACTGTGATACGAAGGGCGCAGCCCAACTCGGCAAAGCAGAAATGTTTTTAACAGAATGTTTTACCTGGACTCTGTTTCACGGAGCAAAGGGAGAGGTAAGTGAAAAGTTGATGGTAGGTTTATAGGAAGTGACAAGTAGTGGCGAATTCCCTTTCGCGAAACTTTCCATGGCACCTTTCACGTGTCACAGTCCGCGCGACAAGTTGACTGGTGAATTGGCAGCCACGTAGAAACTCGACCTCGCTTTGCTTCTTCCGNTGGTAGGTTTATAGGAAGTGACAAGTAGTGGCGAATTCCCTTTCGCGAAACTTTCCATGGCACCTTTCACGTGTCACTGTTGACTGGTGAATTGGCAGCCACGTAGAAACTCGACCTCGCTTTACTTCTTCCACCTTTCCAAGTGATTTCGTCAAGCAATTGAAATGTGGAAAGCTAGACGACATAGAGTTCGCAGAACCACCGGAAACCTCAAAAGAAAATCTTCCGAGGATTTGAGAAATTTTGTAACGCAGCGAGGGAAAGTTATGGCAGATAACACACGTATTTACAGCGATAACATTGCTACCACAACACATTATGGCACAGACTGTATATTTTACTTATTAAAGGTTGAAACATATTTTATTTTCGGGATAAANGCAGCGAGGGAAAGTTATGGCAGATAACACACGTATTTACAGCGATAACATTGCTACCAACACTTCATATTTCACCAGCTTGTGGAGTAAAGATTCTCGATGTGCACAACATATTCTTGTGATTGCAGATTGTGTTGATAGCGGTTACTGTTTGAAGGTGCATACATTTTTAAATATCTATGTTTACAATTAGCGTAGCAGTAATTCAAAATTTCTGACATAAAAGATGAATGCCAAAAAAATAACAGAAACCCTTTGGAGGAAAAAACTTGAAGATACATGGTCCATTTATAACAAAGTTGGTGTTTTATGGCTGTTATGAACATTAGTTGTTTGCCTGCGAATAACAATATTTAACACAAATTGAAAAGGAACTCTTCTGCTTAAATTTACTATTTGAAAAATTCCTGATTTTTTTTTTTTTTTTTTTTTTTTTTTTTTTTTTACATTTATGCAGTCAGTTATGTGAAAACGTACTAAATATACAAGTGATAGTTTAATGTGCTCTTCACCCTAAATTTGTTACCAAATTAACATTTAATGTAAATTTTGGTCGTATATGTTGCTTTCAAGAATACGTTGCATCAGCAACTGATACTGCAACATATATCTGATGTTCAAATATCATTAGTTTTCCTCGGGGGAAACAAAGAAAGTATAATCGCGATATGTCTGGTCTGTTGTAAGTAAAACACACCACCTACTACACGATGAGAAGGTTTTGATTACCTAAAAGTTACCCGTTTCCAAAAACCTTTAAAAAAACTTTTTTTCAATTTTTAATAAACAAATAATTTTAAATTTTTTTACTAATAGATGAGTCTGCATCGCGTTTTTACTAAGGATTCGTACCATTTTCGCATCAGAAACCCGGAAGATTAAATTTAATATATTTTACCATACATAAATATGTACCCTAAATAAATTTAAAGCGTTTCACAGCACATTCTCCATTACGAAATGTTACTACTACAAAATATGCCAAAAATAATCACAACGAAATAAAACGAAGATATTAACTTGCAACCAAAATAACAAGAAATGGGAAAACTAATAGAAACAATACCATCCCTATTTACGGAATTATATTAAATGATAAATACCTCTAAATGAGAAAATCAGCCGTCCGAAGTGGTCAGAAAGTTAATAAGAAAAGTATAAATTCTTTATATCCCGTCCTAGTGTTTGACGCACAACGCAAGTCAAATTTACACGAAAACGTTGTATTAGCAGAAAACGTATCTTCAACTGGATCACAATAACATACACAAAATAAAGATTATATGAAGCAGTTGTACTAAAAAGGAAGTATCGCATAGGCAATGAAAGCCGCAAAACGGCAAATAAAATAAACAACTAATGCGAAGAAAAAAAAATCTGTGATAAGTACGGTGTTTTGGGAACACTGGTCTCTTAACGTCCACATGTGAAGAGAGGCGACTTGATTTCATTGAGCTACAAAGCCGCCAGTTATTCTAGAACTATATATATTTCAATATATTTTGTTTTTTTAAGCACTATAAAAATGTTTGGCATATTTACTACAAGCAACAAATCTAAATCACGTAAGTTCATAATTGCTGTGATTTTAGCGGCAATACACGTGACGTAGTTATCAAAGTTTCAACGAAAAGAAAGTTTGAAAAACTTTTCCATCATATCCGAGGCTGGAAAATGGGATGTGCCAACGACAAAGAAGTTGCCTGGTGGGGAGTTCAAATTTTCTCTGCGCTGCGCGATGAATTACGTCGTACCGACGAGTCCGCGTTACGTTATTAATGGAAATGTCGATTTTATTTTCAGGCGGGTGTTTACTCAGATCTTGTCTAGCATTTTAATCCTGTTTTCGCCCTGGGTTTCCTTTCACGCGCGCGGGTAATATACCAGCGGTGCTGTTTCCCCATCACAAGATTGCAAATCAAGACCATCTTGAGGCGCGATAAATAGTTATAGAGATTTTATCACAACCTGTTATCACATTTCTACCCACTTGCTTCTGAATTACGTCTTAGGTAATACGGGAATACTTATGTATNTATCACAACCTGTTATCACATTTCTACCCACTTGCTTCTGAATTACGTCTTAGGTAATACGGGAATACTTATGTATTTGTATTGAGTCATGGGTACTACTGGAATACTTATGTATCTGTATTGAGTCTTGGGTACTACGGGAATACTTATGTATCTGTATTGAGTCTTGAGTACTACAGGAATAATTGATGTATCTGTATTGAGTCATGGGTACTACAGGAATACTTGATGCATCTGTATTAAGTCTTGGGTACTACGGGAATAATTGATGTATCTGTATAAAGGCTGTTGACAATAAAGTGAGCTCTTTTGAAATCAACCTTACACAAAAAAATCACTGCTCCTACCTACATATATTTAAACGGGTGGATTAGATGGCATGCGCCCAGTAAAGTTGGTAACGATGGAGGAAAAGTAGTCCCGTATCTTAACGTCGAGTAAAAAGTGTTTGTGATAACTTAAATTATTTCATCCACATTATATATTTTTTAATGCATCGCAGTGTACGAATGAGCAGATTTGTAAATTATTTACGTTTCTAATAATTTCACAGTTTCACTTGACCGGTGTATGAATAAATTGATGAGGCCCATGGTGATGTTAATTTTGCATTATGCGCGGAAGAATACACAACGTGCATAAAAATAGGTCTTTAGCATCCTATAAGACGAAACATCCTGGTGTTCCTTGGACGTATATACCTTCAACCAGCCAGATAGTTTAGTCACTCAAGAAATTAAATCCACGTCCAATTGAATACACTATACAGAATCAGTAAATTAAAGATACCCATCAACCAAGTAGTGTTTAATAATAACGAGAGTATGTGTTATTTCACAGAGAACATGACTAAATCAGCAACAAATGAATATAAACAAATATTTAAATATTATTGTTAACTTTTAAAATTATATTTAACTTCATTACTTTGGATAAAATCGCACTGTTAATAAAATATGATTTTCTCTGCCTGATTATAAATACAACAAGAGTGTCAAAAAATTTACACCGTAGTGTACACCCAAACATGGGTGCTATCTCTTGATGTACAATGTATGTAAATAATCCTTCACACGCCTCCATTTCTATGCTAATGGAATGAATGTCATCAACAGCGTGCTTTTAATACAGCGCATAGCGAATATTTTCTTGTCGATAGTGTTTCAGCCGTTGTAAAAGATTTAGTATTGTCTTCTCGAGAGTAAACTTGCGCATAAAGTATCGGTACCATCTGAGACCAGGGGGGAATGACGTAACAGTGTGCTGGAAATTACAATTAACAGACTAAGACAGCTTGCCTACCAAAAGAGAAAAGAAAAACATTTCAGTACTGATACCTGTAATGTACATGTACTTATATATATTTTTTTTGAATATTCACTTATTAAAATTTGCAAACCTTAACATTATTGGATAATTATATTTCTGCGTGTTTGGTTATTTTTTAACCAGGTAGTTTTTTGGGCGTGTTAACTTACCAAATACTTTTTAAATGCAAAACGCTATACATATTTTGAATCTGTGTGTTGTCTTATTAAATAGTTCTCCGTTTTATTTACAAAAACTTAATTATGTATTGTGATTTTGTATTTGCGTAGAAATATCAATCACACTATACACATTTTAATAATAATCAATCTTGTCTCTGAATATTAAAGAATCGTTTTTTTTTTNGAAATATCAATCACACTATACACATTTTAATAATAATCAATCTTGTCTCTGAATATTAAAGAATCGTTTTTTTTTTGCATTGAATTAACATGGTGTGGCGTAAACCCATCCCTATTGTATAAATCTGTTTTACAACCTATGCGTCAAGCTGCTAAGTGCGTAAGTCTCAGAGTATGGCAGATAACGTAATAAACTAGTTTTTTAAACAATTTTATATCGACAGCTAAAAACTGAATGTGTGTTTTCTATACAAAATCTTTAAAAATGGTTAATACATAATTTTCTGTTGAACTTATACACACGTATACACAACCATGCATATGGACCCGTGATAAAAATTTTTTATGAAACAACGTGTCGCTTCAGTGCAAGAAACAAAAGCAAGTATGCAGTACGCACTTGCTGTACCTTCGCCGTGTCTTCTATATTCAGGGGTACAAAACATTTATTCGAGGATAGGGAAGTCATGACTACACCACTGCTGAAAGTCGACGGTCTGTCCTGCGTCCCCTCCCATATTGAATGTGGCATTCAGTGATTCACGTGACTCCGTGGAGAATAATCCAGTAGATGAGATATTGTAGTGCGGGGAGAGGAGGCAATGACATTCGCCCGAGCTTGATAGTCAAAACTCGCACCAGGCTGTAACAAACACCTTCGAGAATTTCGGGGATTTTCGCGCCTTTCCAGATGTGTCTGTTGTGCTGAGCTTCCTCGTCCCCGGGCGTGCGTGAGTGTGGTACCTTCACGTATTATTAATCAAACTTTTAAAAAATAATCACCCCACGTACGGTGTGTGTTTGTTTCCTAAATATGTCACGTATCACGGATGTTTTATACTTCTGTCAACACAAAAGCATCTTAACGTTTAGGAAAACTAAACTTTTAGCTATATTTTATATATAAAATATAAATTGTAATATTTCACTTATAATTAATATGAATAAAAACAAAGTGGAAGTAGGTGTGTTGGTAATGCCTAGTAATAATTACTTCTCATGAAAAATATAAAACTAAATGATGCGCGAATGCAGCGTGTTGTCCCTTCAGTGTAAAATGCTGTATTTAAATATAACCACTTTCCTGCAGACTGGAAACGGGCTAAAGTAATAACTATCCGAAAACCCGGAAAAGACCCCTACCTTTCCTAAAACCGGCGCCCGATATCACTGCTGAGCTTAGTTAGTAAAATTTTCGAAAAAGAACTTATCACACGATTGAAAAAACATGCAGAAATTAAAAGAATCATTCCCGAAACACAATTTGGCTTTAAATCTGGACACTCCACAACACATGCATTATCAAACTTCGTCACGGATACGTTCAATACTCTTAACAAGCAAACCACTATCGCTATTTTCCAAGATATTTCCAAAGCTTTTGACAAAGTATGAATCCCGGACCTGCATCAAAAACTAATCAACTTTAACTTCCCGGGCTGGTATATCCATTTACTAAACAGCTATTTTACAAACCAAGAATGTTACGTTTCAATGGAAAATTCTGAGTCTTCTACCCGCCCCCTCACCGCAGGCGTGCCACAGGGATACGCCCTTTCACCTTTTATATACAATGTGTATACCGCAGACATTCCCAATACTTCTGCAAAAGTTCAGATGTATGCTGATGACACCTTAATAAACGCCAAAGACAAAAGATTGCCTTATGCATACTTGCTCACACAGTTACAAATGGCCGAGCTCTGTCAGTGGTGCGAGAACTGGAAAATATAAGTAAATGCCGACAGGCCCTACTAATAACTAGGCTCATTAAAGACCTAAACGTTAAACCAATAAAATACGACGGAGTAGAAATACCTTACAGTAAAACAGCTAAATATCTAGGCATAACTATACATAAAAACTCAATTGGGGTGCATATATAAGTAACATTAAAAATGCAAGCAACAGCAAAAATGAGGCAATTGTACCCTTTGCTTAAAAACCCTAAACTTCCCACGAGATTAAAGATATTAACATACACTACCATAGTCAGAGATCAGCAATGAAGTACGCATACGAATTCTGGGGAAACTCAGCTAAATCCTTAATTAAGCATCTGCAAGTCGCACAAAACAAATGCCTCAGAATAATGGGAAAAGCACGCAGATTCTTCAGAACTGTATAACTGCATAATGTACTTAAAATTCCGTTCATTGGTAATAAACTTATATCAGAAAACAACAAATTCTACGATAAACTCTTGCCTCACATAAGAACCCGCTAATTAGAAGATCAGGAAAATATTCCCCAGACATTAAATCACGTAACAGACGACCTAAAATGCCCCGATTACAAGTTTAAAATGAAATTAAAGACACCACAGTAATACGAGAAACCAACACTAAACCCCGCGACCGGTCGAAAAATCTCTGCTCGGTCCGGGACAAAATCCCTCACTTTTAACAAAACTAGTTAGCGCTCGCGCCGCGCATCTCAGTCTGCCTCTGTACACCGTCTGTTACGGTCGACATTTAGAGATCCCGAGGCGCTTCACCATCAAATCAAAACTTATAAACAACATAGCTAATACATTTCTTCACACAAATCCAAGATCTCTCCTCATATTTTAAATCAACTAACCATTTTCAAATACCTCAATTATACTCTGTTAACACACAAAGCGTAAGGAACTAGCGGGGCGTGCCCTTATTGGCCGATCTCTCCGCCGGGGGGCGGGGCCTTGATCTCTCCACTCAGAGATGGCAGCACCGTCTCCTTTCTTACGCGAGGCTCTCGAAGTTTAGAATTCTAGTTTTTAAGAAGTACCGCCTCCTATTTTATTTCACTTAAATTACTGTCACCATTAACAGCAATTGACAAAAAAAATGCGGCCAACCTGCGTTTCCAACCTGTCGTAGGACTCTGGTACCTCACAGCGCGTCAGGGATTTAGAAATTATTGGAAAATACAAACTATGATCAAACAAGNTATATATATATAAGTAACAACCTCATTATTACAATCATTACCATCTCATTTCACTACGGGCAACGTCTTTACCCAGACCTAACGCGAATAAATTCACGGGATTATTCAGGGCTTAGAATCAGCTTTCATACAATAAAAGACTGGCCGGGGGTTTAAATAAATTCTTGTCCAGTCTGTAACTAAACCTGCATTTTTAAAAATACCTAATTAAAAGAGACAATACTAGGCAGCAGCCTCGCTGCCACCTCCTCCCACGATCTCTGTACAGGCAGAGTCGGAGGGAGGTTAAAAGTCAATGGGGAACCAGGGCTTGCCGGGGAGAGACTGCTTGCTCTAAGATCTAAGCGAGCATGGCTTAAGAATGACAGTTTTATGGTTGCGGCGGGAAGGAGGGTGTTGGCCTCTCTTTTCCGCCGCAATTCAAATGAAATATAACTGCGTGGACAAGAGCCCTCCCTTGGGGCCTGTACTACCCTCACTCCGAGGAGCTTGCTCCAGTGATGATTAGCGGCGACTCCTATTCTACGCCCGTCCGTCGCCTGAGACGTGTCTTCTGTATGAAGAACTCCATTGTGGTTTTGCTACACCGCTCTCGTTCAGCAGGGATCAGCCACCGTTATGTTAACTTCCTGGTGCTGCCTTTTGGGTGAGCAACTGCGGGATGAATATTTTAATTGCAGTCCAATTTTAAATTTTTTGTCGGTAGGCGCTCTGAAGGGTCGTAAGTGACTACCTCCGCCGTGTTATTTTTTTTAGTGTAAATTTTATAAGTATTTTTAGGGAAATGGAGGCTTTACTGGGCTCGACAAGCTGCCCTCCTTTCCACCTATTGTGTGTCAAATGGGGCACAACAGTCTATTCATCAATGTGATAGTTATCATAAAGTGATATGCAAGAAAGAATATTGGCAAATATTGTAGTTTGTAAAACAAAGGTTTGAAGCCAATTTCTTCAGATTTGTCATGCTTTATTTTGAAATAATTCTTGTTAAGAAGGCAAGTGATAGACGAAACTATGTTATCAGAATTCTAACGTTTAAATGTGATTCTTGTGTTGAACGCAAATAATTGATGGTACTAATCATTCAGAATTGTAACTTTTTTTTTCATTCTAAAGTACCTTACTATTGGTGCTATAAATACCATACTGTTTTTTTTTAGTAATACTAGAGAATTGGTGAGTTTTAAAATCATTATTATAATGTAATTAATTAATTGTGGTAATTTCATTCAAGGAGAAGTGTTGCAAAGATTGTAATTTTTCCTGTCAAATACATAGTGGTTCAAATCTGTTTGACTTAGTGTTATTTTTGCTGTGGCACTAATAAAACTGCGCAACTCTGCTTGCTTTTTGTCGTATCGGATAATTTTTTTTTGTCGTATGCCATTGCCGAGGTGGGATTATTGTACAGTTTGAAAAAGGAAGAGCTACGTGATATAGTGGGCGACCTTGGTTTTGAAGCGGATGAGTCAATGACAGTGGCAGAGCTGCGCCGAACTGCTGTGGACTTGTGGCGTCAGAGAGGTGGAAAGGCGCAACCCTCTCAGCGTGTGGTTCCGGTGAGTGTCACCAACGGTCCACCTAAAGTTGAAAACTCTTCCTTACCGCGTTGCAACAGTTGAATACTATAACATCTCTGGAACCTATTAGTAGTATTTTACATTTCTTTATTTGCGGTGAATAAAATTGCTAGTCTCCGTTTCAGTTCCGATGACAGCCTTTTTAAAGCCATTGCTATAAAGCGTGGACGTTTTGTGCTGCAATTACTCCGTGAGGAAATTACGTCACTGGAAGGAGGAACATTCGCCGGCTTTAAGCGCAGGGTAATTGAGGCTTTTATTTACCCCACGCGTCAAGCGTAGTTGCGAACGCGATTTCATTTATAGATTTCAAAGGCCGGGTAAACCTATATACGAATTTGTGGATTCAATTTACGCTTTTCATGAATGCGTTGCGCTTGCAGATGAGTGAACGCGAATTAGTTGTCGTAATCAGAGATAATTTGGCTCCAACTGTGCGTGCGCAATGCACCTTGGTTCCTGTCCCCTCAAAATTTCCGGGAGTTACGTCAACTAGCAGTGGAGGTGGAAGGCAGTCTGGTTGCCTCAGGTGAAAATCGTGCNTTTCTTCTACTGAACAAGCCGGTCACGGCAGTATCTCGGCGCCGTTGGGACAAGATTGAGCTAATCAGAATGTCTAGCAGTGTGGTTCAGCGTTGCGGTGTAGCAATTGTGCCTTACAGGGACACGTCGCTACGGATTGTAAGGAAAACAGGCGTGCTCCATCTGAAAGGAAATGTTTTTGATGTGGTGAGATTGGGCACCTGCGTAGGACTAGTCCCAAGGCGGAAAACGAGCTATGACTGGAATTCCGTGTGGACTTTCCAGTCGGGCGAGAAGTAGAGTCCTACGCATGATAAGGAAGTGCACGGTGTTAATCACATGTGGTGAACGGAATTCCCCGACTTTAGTCCATACTGTGGAAACTCATAGTGTTTTAAGTACTACCTTTTTGAAGCAGCTCTTGGAGGCAGAACATCGTTCCTAAGGGACGTGTTAGATGCGTTACAGAGAAGCGTTTGTGTGTCGCAAATGGTGACGTCATTAAGAGTAATATGGTGGTTCCTTTGCATTTTGAGATCGGCAGGTTCTCTTGGACGTTTCCCTTCTGGGTGTTTCCGCATATTTCCAATGACGTCATCTTAGGTTTAGAGTTCCTTGGGAGAACAAGGGCGTCGCTGAATTTAGATGAATTCTATCTATCCTTTGGTTTTGCTCCGAATATCCGGGTTGGACTCCTGGTCGACGCGTTCCCGGAAGCGTTAACACCTGTGTCCGGCGGCTCTAATAGTTGATTAGAAAATTTTCAAGGCCAGTTAGATCAACTGAGACTGAAATTTAGTGACCTTATTTCTCTTAAATTGGAAGTGCGATGTACTTCCGTACAAGTTTTCCCCGACGGATGATATTCCGGTGCGCGACAGGCGTTACAAGTGTCGTCCTCCTAAGCCGCAAGCTTTTAGAGAGATTATAGATAGGCTGTTAGAGGCCGGCGTCATTCTTCCTTTTACTTCGGATTATTGTTCACCTGGTTTTCTGGTGCAGAAGAAGGATAGTAATAAGTACCGATTGGACGTAAATCATTCATTGGTAAACAAGAAAATGTACTCTTCAACATTTGGGCAAAGCCCGAGTATTTTCTGTGTTAGACCTTAATAACAGTTTCCACCAGTGTTTGTTAGACCCTTCTTGCAGGAAAAATATTTATTTTAGTACGCCGTGGAGCCAGTTCGAGTTCACGCGTATTCCTATGGGTCCTTACTTTTGTAGTCAGGCGTTGTATAGGGTTTTAGACCACATTGTCTGAATTTAAATTTCAATTTTTATTTAGCTACATTGATGACATCATATTGTACAATGACGATCTGGAATCCCATTTGTCCCATTTGCGCCAAGTGTTTCTTAAGATGCGGGATGTAGGATTGACGGTCAATCCTGACAAGGTCACCTTGGGTGCAAACAATGTGAAATTTTTGGGTTATCTGCTCTGCGAAGGTCAACTGATGATTGACTCTTATCGTGTGGCCCCAATTTTGAATTTCCGTCGCCCAAGAACTCTGAAGGGAGTTCAGAAATTCTTTGGTCTTCTGGGGGATTACTCCCGTTTTATCCAGAATTTTTCTGAAGTGGCGGCACCCTTAAACTTATTAAAAAAGAAGCTAGTAGAGTTTCAGTGGGGTCAGAAACCGGAGTCTGCCTGTTCTATACTGAAACAGAAGTTGTCTTCTCCTCCGGTATAACAGCTACCGGACTTTTCCCGCCACTTCTTAGTGGCAAGTCGACGCCACATCGTCACTGGCTTTAGTCACCATCCTGAGTCAGCAGACTGAATTGGGCTTAGCCCCAGTGGCTTTCGCCAGCCGTAGCTAAACGGAGTCGTAACACAAGTTAGGGATCTATGAGAAAGAAACTTTGGCGTGCATTTTTGGATTAGAGAAGTTTGCCTCTTTTATACAGAATGTGGAATTTAACCTGCACACTGATAATCAGGTTTTAAGCTGGACTTTGAATCACCCTCAACAGCTGGGTAAGTTAGGTCGGTGGGTTTTCCGTTTGTCACGTTTCCGTTTTAGGGTTCATCTAGTTCGCGTCTCCGAAAATCAGGTAGCAGATGCTCGATCACGAATGTATGATCCAGTAGATTTTGAATCGGAACGTGATCCTGACGCGGAGGCATCCCTTAATCTCATACAGATGTTTCCAGAATTTTTGTAAAATTACGACAAGCCCAGGAAAGTGACACTTTATGCAGCCAGGTTAAGACGGATTTAAGTGGTGGTGTGGTACTCCCCCGTGTTATTGAAAATGGCATCTTGTTCTTTACCGGTAAATATGAACGTGCCTGTAAGGTTGTTGTTCCTGAGTCGTTAAGGCCTATGGTTTTAGCATATTTTCGTAATTCAGCGTTCGGTGGTCATTTAGGCGTAGGTAAAACCTTTAATAAGATTGCGCTGCAATTTGCTTGGCCTAGTCTAAGGGGCGACGTGTCTGATTATTTCCGTTCTTGTGACTTGTGCCAAAAATGTAAGCAGGCTCAGAACACACATCTTGGGCAGGCGGCGACACGGATGCCTCAAGATCCCTGGAGCGTTGTTCACCTGGATATTTTTGGTCCCTTGGTTAGATCCAAGAAGGGTAATGTTTGTATTTTAATTTTATTGGATACCTTCACAAAATTTGTCATTTTGTAACCTCTTCGTAATACGAAGGCTTAGTGCTCCTGTGGAGACTGTTACAGATAATGCTAAGTATTTTACATCCAATGTGTTAAAAAACATGTGCTTTCGCTGGGCGATGAGCATTTTACCTCCAGTCCCTACTATCCAAAAGGTAATCATTTAGAACGGTTTAACAAAAATTTGATGGCCTGTTTAACTTATTTTCTATAATCAGGACCATACTAAGTGGGATAAACATCTCAATTTCATAAATGTTGGTTTTAATAGCGCTCTGAGTGATTCTACTGGAGTTACACCTTCTCTCCCTTCCCTAGGCCGTNAACACCACTTGGTGACGCTGACCATGATCGCCTGCTGGAGGAGGTCCACCGCAGGCTCGGGGCAGCAAAGCTGCAGGTAGTGGCAAAGATGGAACAGGGTAGGTTGCAGGTAGTTTTTAAAGTAGGAGCCCTGGTCCTATGAAATAATTATTTGCTCGCAGATATCGGAAAGAATTTATCGGGGAAGCTTAAACCTAAGTTTTTAGTGTCATTTAAGATTACACAATTTTTCGGGCCCAACACAGTCAGTTTGGTTTCGCCCACTTCTTATAGCTCCTTTAGAAATACTCACGTTAAACAATTGAAGGCTTATTAGCAACGCAAATAATTGTATCTTGTTTATAATGTTTTGTACCTGCTGCTTAGCTGTCACCGAGGTTTAAGTTTGTTGACGCACGTTGTATACTATCATTTTTCTTGGTTGTCTATGTTGTTTTCTTCTTTTTCTAATTTCATATATTTGTCTGTTCCCGTCCTTCCACCAAGCTATGCTGAGCCCACTCCGTCACTCCGAAGTCGACCCCTTTGAAGCTGCTCGAGTTTCCAGACTGCTGAGGTGGTTCAACAGCTGGTTCCATTTACCGCAACCCCCTTCCTACTGTAGGGTGATGCTGATCTACTGTGCCCGAGAACAGACTGGCTCTCCATGGCGCTGAGATGCTTCGGCTCTTGGTTGCCCATCGTCTCCGGAGACTTCTTGAAGGAGTTCATCACTCCTTGTGTCCAAATTGTAAAGTATGGACATGATCTGCGTGTTCCTTCTGTTTCTACCACTCTATGGACTAATCTTCAACTTTATGTGTCTTCGCTTCTGTTATGCTTTGTATTCGAGTATTCTCTTTCTTCTGTAAACTATGTTTAGTGTTTGAACGTGGTTTNCAACGCTAACGGTCGTCGCGCTAAAACGTTTTTCTCGCCTTCATGTTTGGCACGGTGGTTCACTCTCTGCGACTCGGATCCCCTCCCTTTTTCTTCCCCGACTCTTCCTCCTCCTATTCCCTTCCCCTTCGCGCGACACTTTTTTTATGGATGTCCGTTTATTTAAGTCGTTTCCCAGCCCGCGACGCCTGCGACTTGTCTTCTGTATCAAGAATTTCATTATGGATTAGCCACACCGTTCTCGTTCAGCAGGGATAAGTCGCCTTTATGTTAACTTCCTGATACTGCATTTCGGGCGAGCAACTGCGTGATTGGGCAGATTTAAGCAAGTCATGAAGTTTGTTAGCGTATTTAATTTGGGCAGTTTCAAATGTTTGTATTATGCGTGTCGTAGTTGTGTATGTCTTGCGTGTGCAATTTCACTACCTTTTTCAAAATTGTAGTTTTGATCGCCTGTCTAAATCGTTTTTCGGCTCAACTAAGGCATCAAGTGTCTGTATTTTCCCGTGTTTCAACGTTTCGTGTGACGTTCTATTTGGCCTACAAAATAAGGAGGTTTCCTTTCATGTTTAATGTTCACGTTATTCCACAACTCTCGCGTTTTTTGGGCGTTATGAATATTTTAATTGTAGTCCAATTTCAAATCTTTTAATCAGTAGGAGCTCTGTAGGGTCGTAAGTGACTGCCTCCGCCGTGTTTATTTTTTTAGTGTAAATTTTATAAGTATTTTTAGGGAAATGGAGGCTTCACTGGGCTCGACAAGCTGCCCTCCTTTCCGCCGCCTATTGTGTGTCAAATGGGGCACAACAGTCTAGTCATCGATGTGATAGTTATCATAAAGTGTTATGCAAGAAAGAATATTTTCAAATATTGTGGTTTGTAAAACCAAGGTTGGAAGCCAATTTCTTCACATTTGTCATGCTTTATTATGAAATAATTGTTGTTAAGAAGGCAAGTAATAGACGGAACTATGTTATCAGAATTGTAAAGTTTTAATGTGATTCTTGTGTAGATCGCAAATAATTGATGGTACTAATCATTCAGAATTGTAACATTTATAAATATGAAAGTACCTTACTGATAGTGCTATTAATACTATACTGTGTTTTAGTAATACTAGAGAATTGTCGAGTTTTTAAAATAATTTTAATAATGGAATTAATTAATTGTGGTAATGTCATTTAAGGAGAAGTGTTGCAAATTTTGTAATTTTTGCTGTGAAATACATAATTGTTAAAATCTGTTTAGGCTTAGTGTTATTTATGCTGTGAAAAAACCCAATTTTTTGCCCAGATCTGTACAGGTGTCAGCATAATACTCGGTCATACATTATGACCAACATAAATGTGTATAGACTGTTCACGCTAAAGTGAGCTCTTATGAATGCCCTTCTTAAGATCTACGTGTATACACATTTTTGTAGTCTTCCACCACACATACAACTAACATTGTCATGTGCCTGATAACTTTATTCATGCGTCGGTAAAAATAAACTGCTAAATTACTAACAAAAAAAAATTCGTATTTGATGGTTTTTACACTTACCTGCTTTAAAAACAGAAAAAAATTAATAATTTCAGTATTCACAAATGATTGCCGAACACTTTCAATTTGACGTTTTGACGTTAAAGACATGGAACTACTTTCCCTCAGTCGTTACCAACCTTACTGGGCGCATGCTAGTCAGTGTGTCGGTTGTAATATGTATTCTAAAGTGCTCAATGAATGGCACACAGCCTCTATATGTTTGATATTATTGGCCACACCTGTTTACAAGTTTGCCGACTAGTCTTAAAATCGAATGTTGTCTCCGTTACATGAGGGACTTCCCTCAGACATTTCTTTCTGCTGTGTACAGTTTGGACCATTAAAAGCCTTTCCTGTGCAGCATCCAATACACAGAGTATCTAAATTATGCCGACAAACTTGGGCAGCAGGTTAACTACGAGAAATGAAGGTGAAACACATACGACCTACGGTCTAAATTGAATCGTAAGGGCGGTGCACATCTTTGAAATTTGACTTGAATCAGTGGTTTATTGCAAATATTGGAGAAAATATTCAATATAGAACACTGAGTGTCTGGATAATGAGTAACGGGACAAAGATCTGTAAACACCACAACACCGGTCTGTCTTTGACATCAAATTATTTAATGGAAATAATCACGGTTACTACCCTTATTTCCACATAGTCTCCATGACACTGTAGAAAACCTGGGGATTAAAAGTTGGATTATTTATCTGCAAATCACACTGAACTTCACGCATTATCAATACATTTAATGATCTAACTCCGGTATTTGTAATAAACTAGTCCTTCAGGTCCAACTTCAAATATGTGTACTGCCCTTACGATTCACTTGATAGTTCATTCACGGTCACTTACAACTTTTCTGAAGGCCTTGCTAAAGCCCTACTTCCCGGATATTCCTACGCCTCAGGCAAACAAAGGTTAACCGAGCCTAGAAAATTACACCAAAGAGACGCCGCACAGTATTCGTGCGCACTCAGTGCAATAACATTTTGCATAAGAACTACTTCTTACTATGCATTACTGACACCTATTTGCCCTATGTTTATATTCGTATTAACTATGAATGAAATATTACGATTTATTTAAAAATATAAGTAAAAATTCAATTCAATAAAAAAATAAGGCACCTTTGTGTTAACACAAGTATAAAACTATTGTGATACGCGAGACTCATTTAGGAAATGATCAAGCATGTAATACATGGGATGTTTTTAAAAAAGTTTGATTTAAAAATTTGAAGAAACAGCGAATAGACTATTGATCATAGGCCGTATAATAATATGTTTTCGCTTTTTTTGTCCCAGTGATTAGTCTGCTGCCGAAGTATGTCTGTCTTATGTAGATACACCCTGTATAGACAACCATGTCTGTAAGGGTTAAGGATACCGCCTGGCTGGAGGTGTTTCACGTGTGCGGTGCCCAAGATCGCGGGATGGTTAAGGGTGACCCAGGTACGCTTATCGCGTGCTTCATCGCCTCTATGCGCAAGCTAATTAAGTGTCGTGACGTCTTTACATCGGCAGTTAGCCTCTAGGGATTCTCAGCGGTGACCTATCACTGGTGTAATAATAAAAAGAAATGCGCGCCGCAGTTCGACAACTTAAAATATTCTGCACAAGTGTTTTCGTGCCAAAAAAATGTTTGTGCTTTTTCAGCCATTTTCACTTTTAAAAATACACATTACAAACCTGGAAATTGTATTCGGATGTGGAGTGTTTCAATATGCCGGTCCTTGGTGGACATATTTTACGTGCGTCGAACAGGTTTTGACTACGGAATTTTTTTTCCTGAAGCTTCGCACAATGTTCAGAAAAGTAGCTAAGAAGAAGGGTTAACCCACCGAGTGGGTTTTCACTATTACTACGGAGTACATAATCACTCACACGCCTCAGAAGATGTGGGAGGATTTCACAGAGGAATAATATTGATGTACTCTGGCTGAGAGGGGGAGAGATTTGGGCGGCTCTTTTAACATCAAGGTCTTGAGACCTAAGTGTGAAGTGAGGTGAGTACGGAGCAGCGCCGAATCGCGATGGCGGGGGAAACTGGAGATCCCCGAGAAAACCCGCTGACCAGCGATATTGTCCGACACGATTCCCATATGCGAAAATTCGGGAGCGAACTGCCGGGAATCTAACCAGGTTTGCCTTGATGGGAGGAGAGTAGTCTGACCACTACACCACCGCGGCCCTTCTGATCTGACTAATGTAGCGTACATATTTGATTGAACAGTTTTTGTTGGTAGTTCCTAATCAATTACTTGGAATATGAGAGTATTAACTTATTGGCTGATGGTTTATTATTTGCACTAAGAGCTGCAATATAGTAATTGGTTTACATTATAAACTGTTTTAGCGTTATAAATCAATCAAAACATTTACTTAAGCTACGTTATATAACTAACATCAGCATCAATCACGAACTTGGCGCTGTACCCTTCGGTGTACACGGCATTGCAGGTTTCAAAATGTTTGCTACAGTTTGGAGTACCTCCCTTTGAAATGCGCCGAAATAATTTCTTTAACGAACAGCAAATGAGTTTACGCTGAGGTAACTCAGTTGACGAGATGACTCTCTCCACTCTGGATGGTGGAAGGTCAAAGTTCAATTGCAGGCGCAAAAAATATTTCAAGTATTTCGAAGAGTGCTTGGTGTTACGGAATACTGATGGTTATAATTTTTGCATCATTTTTGTTGTAATGGTTTTTGCTGCATTAAAGGGGACATCGTCCATTTATTCGTAACGAATTGTCAGTGAAATAACTTGCGTTCTTCAGAAATGAGTAAACCAACTCCAAAGAAAATAACTGCAGCTTCGTACGTTTACCATTCAAGAATTTCAAAAATGTATTTTCTATTAGTTTCGTTTGGTTTACATAACTTGCAATATTGAATATTGTCGATCACGTTCCTTTTAAAGGGCTTTTGCGTAGTTATGTGTACAATTTTAACTGTCATTCTTTTGTTGAATTGAAATAATTAATGTTTGCATCTTGTGACATTGCAAGGAATTGGCAACGGGATTTGGAAAGTCATCTTAGATTGTCCCCCTCATCCTTTTCACAATCTAACGAAACTTTGGCATTGCTGTTGAAGATCAAACCTCAGGAACAAGTGCTATGGTTCTACACGGAAACCCGCTTGAAAATTAACGTATTTATGCTACGTACGAAGGATTTAGATGCATATTGATTGTTTCGTAGGCGTGGTACTACCAAGAGATATTTCTGGATTTGTCAAAATTACTACGTCTGAAGTGATATATGTAGCTTTGTTACACGATGAAAACTGTATGAAGTTTGGCAGAGTATTTTTTTGACTTATTCTTAGTGCTCCAAGGTCTCTCCGTAGTTGCGTTAGGATCGATTCACGTGAAAGAGAATTGGATCGGCTATAAGCCGCGCGTCCAATTTCTCCCGATCCTTTTTCCGATACTTCACAATATTGCGGCTCCCAGCAAGTGTGGCAAATCTATAAGTATTACAAGACGCTTTATTATATACTATTGTTAAGTTTTTAGTCTTTACTACTTGGTTAATTACAATGTAACGTTGCTGTTCTGCTCGATTAGTGTGCTACAAACATAGGTTGCTTTGAGGACACTTAAAAAAAACTTGCTTTCTTTTCCTGGCCGTACAACTGTACATCTAAGCATGCTAACTCAGCAAATAAACTGTATTTTGGTTAACACTAAGACAAGAAACTCTGGAACTTTAATGGTAACAGGTATAACTAAGTCCTTATTTGGTAAATTTGTCCGATTATCGAATACATGAATCTACATGAATGAGTTAAATATTTTCGTTTATTTTACATAAATTTTACTTACCTGGGAATGGCCTACGTTACATATTGCGTTATTTTTTCCGCCTGATATCCACCGGCACATATCAGCATACAACCTTGACAAAATTTGATGGGCCAAAATAATTAGGAACTTCCAAAAGTAAAAATATGTTACTGCTCGCTTGCAGTTATCATAAAGATGTGAAATTGTGACAATATTTACTTTTAAGCATGTATTAAAAGAAGTAGTATCTTGTAGCTAAGATCTGTTTCTGTAACTGGTGGTATTTTGCTATTTCTGTATAATAATAATGATATCCCTTTAGCTAGTATAAGGACACTAGGTAAAAAACTGATATGCTATGAAAAAGCTTTATTAAATTAAATTTTATGAAATTTCTAGAGTCGCGAGTGTCTGATTAGCAAAAATTAACTTTAAATACTATTAATTTTTTACAGTTACAAAAAAATTATAAATGTTATATGCATTGCAATCTGAATAACAAAATTATGAGCTCAGCCAAGTAAGACCACCATTCCCAAAACCAAAAAGACTCAAAATACGTGAATATAGAACTAAAAAGCAGAGTCAATTTTTTTTACCAAAGAAGAGTTGTATTGCAGTTGTAAACTTGTTACTGGGCGTGAAATCTTTACTTCAGTAGTTCGCCATTTTCAATCGGAATAGGATGCCAGGAAATTCAATCTAAGTTAGTGTGATAAAATTGTTATATACACAATATTTAACAGCGTACCTATGTATGCCATCCCTTTCATTGTACGAGCTATCTATTAACGCTTTTAAATAGCCTCTAGTTCGTCAGAATGCAATAATCTTGAGACATGATTAATCACACTCTAAACTTACAATAAACATTTAAAATTGTGATTTTTTCCATTTAGCACATTTATTTTGCTTTTTAATAGACATTTGTCAACCTATTTTTGCAGTTTCATTAAAGATAAGGGTTCTCCCGTATTTATGGCTTTGCCATTCTAGAAAACAGAATTGATTTATTTATGGAACCACGAGTGTCTGTAATTACTATGGTTTTCGCAACTCCAATATGCTGATTTGACGAGTGCGTCAATTCCTCGCACGGTGATTTATCATAAAATGCACGGTAGATTTCGCACACTTTATGGAGGAGAACTGCCAAAGAATGTCTTCCCGGAGGCGTAAAAAATATTCACTGTCGCAGGACGCTTCGAGCGCTTCGCGATGCCGAATTCACTACCAGAGTGTTTTACTAAAGGTAGTTTAAGAAGCGTGAGCCCGCTCCATCAATGTGGTCCAGGTCCACAATCCCCCTCCCCTGCCCCTTAACCCACAAAAACTGCAACTAGAACTAAGCTGCCAAACCCTCCCATTATCAATATACCCACTCAATGGGTTTGCCTTATTCCTGCAATAAATAAAAAACCTACAATTAACTCTTTTAGGAGCTTTGGCCCGTTCTTAAAAAAAGGGCTCTTTCCAAGAAAACAATGTCCGTTAAAATTCGATAAGAATTTAATTAATATTAAGGTGAGATTGGAATTCTTACCGACTGTAAAATTTATGTGCTAGGTATAATTTTTACGCTGAAACATTTTGTATTTCGGTGTTCATAGATTTAGTCATGCACCAGGATTTGAAGTCTGAACATCGTTTCAACAAGAAAGTTTGATAATGATCTGTTATTAGTTATTATTTGCTATTAGTGATAGGAACGGGAGTTTATTTCTTGCATTGAGTGCCGCCTTAAAAATATTTATAAATATTCTCTATGCCAATTTTTTTGTGTAGTTGGCAACAATTTTCATTCAGCGACCACTACACTAACCTATTTGTCAGTGCTTACGAAATATAGAAAATAAAATAATATTTCGTTCCTTTAACCCCCAAAAAAAAATATTTTCAAGAGTGAACTTCCTTAAAATATGTTGTATAGGAAACTTGTTTTGGTTTAATATGAGCATCAGTTTCCTATAAACTTGTAGTTTTGGGAAACGTTGTTGATTCCGTCAGCAAGGCTGTGACAGTGCTGTAAGAAATCTTGAGGAACAGGCAGAGTTTTTCAACTCGTTAAGAACTCTTGCGAAGAGGGATTTTTCCAATCTTAGGAAGAAAAAAGGAGCTGCATAACGTGTCCAGTGCAAGTTCAGTGATGGTACCCAACTTTCTTCCTATAATAGTAATTCAATAAAAGCAACACACATGTGAGTTATTATTTATGTTTGATCAAATCCATCCCGAATCCAGAGGCCAAAACAACATCAATATTATAAAAATCACTGTATTTTCAGGCGTGTTTAATTTTCTTTTGATGGAGAATAATAGAGCATTAGTATTTCTTATGAATAAATTACTTAAAAGAGACTAATTTCTGCTATGTTCTTCCTTCACTAAGAAAAAAAAGTGACTGCACTTATAACGTGATTGTACAAAGGTGAAGGGGTTGTTGGGAGGACAGAAACACTTTAGGGTAAATATTTCGAGCACATTTAAGTCAGTCATGTCAACTTCATTATCTTTATAGTCTTGTACATAAGGCAACTTTGGCACATGATTAATGGAGTAAGATCCAGGATCCGTCCGCCATATTGGTAGGCATGGCCGGTGACCGTGGTGGTTGGTGCAGTCTGCCACATTGGTAGGCGTCACAGTCAGGGCTCGGAGCCATGTTATCGACCAAATCNCCAAAGCCGTTTTGGATCCCACCATCTTTTTCCTACAAAATCACTTGTTTCACGACCAAAATTAATTCAGAATTCAATTACTTTACCAAAAAAACTTTTCCTCCCTCTAAATTTTTCTTTTTTTCCACAAACCATTCTAAATTTCCAAAAATTTGTGAAAAACGTGCTTGCTCCTCAATGTAGCTGAATGATTCCTCATTGTGGCGGAGATATCTCAAACATCAGCCACAATGAAGAATGTAAGGTGCCAATAACATAAAAATATAATATATTTTTTTAATTAAAAATTTGAAATGCGCAAGTATTGAGTGTTATGTATCACCGGACTCGTCTTTTCAAGGCACATACGATCGTGATGTCATTACGATTATGTAAGCTAATGTCAGGACCGACATATTAGATTAAATAGGTATGCCCCTATACCCAATAATAAAAACTCAGTACCATCACTTACCTTACTAACATCCCTCAACCATTACAAAACATTTAACCAAAAAAATTTGTGAAAATTAGCACATACCACCACTTATCCCCTCACTAAACACCAACAACCATAACCTCACCAAACATCTACACTCATCCCCACACCTACCTCACCCACCCACCCATCCCCCTGNCCATCGCCCCCTCATAATCACACCACCCCCCTCACTAACTCACCTTCCCTACACCACCCTCACCCACCTCAAACGCTCTCACACCCCCTTGGCACTCAAAATTCTAAAAAACGAGGATCATGTAATGTCATAACCCAGCTCACCCTGCCACTCAGTCATAAAAATCGATCATAGCACATTATCTCACACCAATATTTAATTTTGTTTTTGTGTATTATGCATACCACATATATAATTTCATTATCTTATAACCATTGTATTATTAGTATAGTGCATACCCTCAATTGCGATAACCTGAAGAACAGTTCCGAATAGGATATTTTGTTAGCAAAAATAAAATAGCAAATTTATGAGTGTTTGCATTTTAAGTACATTAAAAGTTAAGCGATATAGCATAGGGCTAGTTTTTTTTTAAGTTGGGTCTGTATCTTAAATCCTAGTATGCACACCTTTTCGAAAGTCAAATTGTAAGTGAGCGAATATTTATAGGCATATACGATTATAATTTGCGATTTCTTAGGGCCAGGCTCATGAAGTTCAGTTTACAAGCATAATTTCTAGCTCCAGAAAAATTTGTACATATAAGCCCTACGACCATATAGACATAGTGATTAGCCAATTAAAAATAATATTTGCATCGTACTGTTTTTTTTTTTTTTTTTTTTTTTTTTTTAACCAAATCAGTTTATAACAGAGGAAGAAAATATTTAGGGTTAAAATATTGAAATAATATTTTTATTATTTCTAATATATTACTACAAATGAATCCATGTTCATCTGCGTAATGTCTGCATCCGTATAACCATCACCTTCAGTTCTAATTCGTTAAATACGAAACCAACTATTCGGACACTCGTGAACTTCGTGCCGCCGTGCAGTAAGCTTGGAGGCAAAGTCCTTACAGCAGAAGCGACACAGATATGCCTCGGAAAGTTCTGTAGATGTACACTAGCGGTCCCAGATGGTTCGACTGTAACCAAAAATAGGAACGAGAAGGAACCATGGATGAACATGTCTTCGTGGAAGATGTGCCAGGTTCGTTGTTCGTACTGATCGCAGCAGATTTTGGTAGTAGCCATATATCACAGTCCACCACTCCACCTACGGAGGCCGCAAGTACTCTTTGTTGCAGATCTAGGCACCGAGGCATCGACGGGGCCTGCCGTTTAACTCAGTATGATCTAAGAGGTTGATAGAAAATATAGTTGCGGTAGAAAAGCGACCGACGCCATAAGCACATATATTTACTGTGGTTGGAATTGTTCATACAGCCACGAAATTAATGATACCGTGCAGTGTGTTGATGCGAAAATGCCTTGTCGCAGTAGCTCCAGGGATACGTTTTCTCTTGTGGCGGCGATACATGCGACGTCACGAACTCAGCCGGAGTCATGTCAGCCAAAAAAACTGGATGGTACAGCCGAAGAAAGAGACGTTGCAGTAAGAAATGGTGCTGTATGTTCGTCTGAAGTTGCAGTCGACCCCACTGAAGACGTCTCAACGAAATAACTAGAAGGAGCTGTCGACGTCATTCCTGCAGATGGCGATGGTGGTGCTGTTGCTGCAATTATCCAGCCTGAAAAACACGACGGTGCGTCTGCTGGACCCACGACCGTTGTCTCCATAATATTTATGCCAGGTACAGTCACCTGCTGCAACGATCTGCCACTCACCAAGACCTCTATCAAACTAAGCTCCATAAAATGAACCCAGCTACCTATACATGTGTCCACGACGCCGTGGAAATATTGCGGTGCATCATCGGAGGCGAAGGCATATTCAGAGTTGTACCTGGTGATAAGTTGACGAGTGCAGCATTCGTTCTTGTCGTAGGAATTGACAATGTGGAGAGGTATAGGTACGAAACGACAATACTGTTGTCACTCGCACCGACGACGGAGGTTGCAGCAAAACGCAGATATAAACTTCTTCCCAGCACTGTGGGCGTCATAAAGGTATAATGATCACCGATCCGTGGGCTTCTCACATGCCTAGGGCCCTTTGCGTATATACACTTTGTGAAAACCGAATGTAAATTGTGATACCGCGAATTGTGGATAATTTCTAATGCGAGTAATCGACATTGATGATGGGTGGACCGATCCCATTTTTTCTCAGCTGCAGATGAGCCACCAAATCGAATGTCCAGTCAGAGTCCTTCAATATAATTTCCTCCTCCTCGCAGCANTTCTCAGCTGCAGATGAGCCACCAAATCGAATGTCCAGTCAGAGTCCTTCAATATAATTTCCTCCTCCTCGCAGCATTCCTTTTTTATGCTCTTTTCAACATCGGCTTCGATGTCATCCGCATTATACTAAGGTAAGTTGGAGGTTTTGATTGATATCTTTTTGTTTACATCGGGTTACTATCGCTGCATTCCAGCCATATATTATATTTACGGCACAATATTTGTCCACCTGCTCTGTAAGTTGGTTTATTAGATTTTGTTTCATACAGGTCACAAATGAACAAATATGTTTCGTCGAAGCTGTCAGATTCGGAGCAACATAAGTTTTCAAAAGAACCCTGAATGCTGATTTCTTCAGAAAAAATCCACTTACATTTGTCCTAATCTTCAAGAAAAATGCGCAGAAAAGCTCTTAATAATTAAACATTTTTTAAAAAATAATTTTAACGAATTCTTTTACTTGAACACACACAATCGTATAAAAACAAAACTGCACGGGCTCCGATAATTTTTTTTTTTACTTTTCTGGTGAAAATTTGTATTCCCGGGGTATTTATTTACTGAAATTCGTCTAAACGCACTAACGAATGCACATAAAATATTTTGGGACTACCAAGGAAACCTTCTCTCGCCAAATTTGATTATTAGCTTTTCTAGCTTGTTAGAATTTAAAAAAAAAAAAAGTTAGTGAAGTATCCATAATCCAACTAGTCAATCATCTTACACCGCAGTGCAGACAAGACAATGGAACTGCGAGCTCATAATTACGTCACAATTTCAACTCCCCGCAAAAGTTAGCAATATCAATATTGTGACACAAACACGAGTTCGTAGTTCAGTATGTATGCTTGTGCTGCAGTTCAAGGTCAATATAGGCTATTCACGGTTACTTCCAACTTTTCTGAAGCCCTGCTGAAATTCGACTTCCAGGATATTCCTCCGCCACACGCGAACAAAGCTAAAATATATATAGAAAATTACACCAAAGAGACGAATCACCGGATTCGTGCGCGCTCAACGTACTATTATCTCGTAGTGGAACTATTTCTTACTAGACGTAACAAACTCACTATTTTCTCCCTATTCTTAATCATTTCAACTATAAATTAAATATTATAATTTATAGATAGAATAAAAGGTAGATTACTTTTATGTTTACACAAGCATAAAAGGCATATATACATATCATATTTAGGAAACAACAAAAGAAAGTCTTACATGGGGTGATTTTTCTAAGGTTTGACCCAAAAAATGTAAATAAACCGCGAATCGACTATAGCTATAGACAGTTCACGGTAAAGTGAGCACTTTTGAGGTCCTAGTTACTTTTTATCCTTAAACCACCTTTTTTTAAATGAACATTACCATGTAAGTAATAAACACAGTGTGTAAATTCACTGCACTCTGAAATAAACGTCTAAGGCTAAAATTAAATATATTTATTGACTATTTTTCCAAATGAGAGGACTTTCAAAAGTGCTCACTTTACCGTGAATAGCCTATAGTTGGGTATGGGGGTACCTTAGGAATTTCCATTTTTTTTTTAAATATAAACTCGCTAGAAAAACGAAGAATCAGACACTGATGTGAATAGGTTATGCTTGGCTTTTAGCGCCACCACTTGACGCGAACGGTCTGTCGTTCTTGTTCTGTCGCCATGCTACTTTCGCCACGCCGCGGTTCCGCGCGCTCTACCTCGCCGACGCCAGCTGAGACAATAACGTCCGCCTCGCCGCACTTATAACGGGCTAACGGCCCGCGTAATCGGATTACCCCCCTAACCCCCCTTCTCCTACTTCCGCCGTCCGAGTCGCGGTCGAAAGGTAT
>NQII01001724.1:232112-258103 GCA_002778355.1 Clitarchus hookeri | reverse complement strand
CCCCCCCTTTTACGACGCGAATTGTACGGAGCATACGTAGAAAAGGGAGGGAGTTGTCTCAAGGGTTCATGTATCAATTCACATGTTCATGCAACAATAAAACCTCGATTTGTGAAATATGAATTATCCTGTATTCATTCATTAGTGAATTGGACCATTAAACAACAGTGTCAAAGCATTCCTATGCCCGATCACTGAGGACTAGTATTAAGTGTTGGCGCCTCACGCCACAGAACAGATTACAACACCTACGTCCAAACCTCGGCTTTGGCAGGTGTCAATGTCAATCTCTGCTACATTTTCCCCTACCCACTACTTATTTATTTGAGATACCTAAGTTATAAATCTTAATAAACTGACAGAATAAATACGGTTTACAGGCTAGTCAGCAATCTAATTTTATACCTAAATTATATAATTGATTTGTTCCTGAAATTATGTAAGTAGTTGTAAATTCACGTTAAGAGCAAAATAGTAATAACAATAAAAGTTATTGTGGATACAACGAAAACATCGCAGCCTTCATACACATCTGGTGTGTTACATAAAAGTTTCTGGAATCCATTCCTGCAAACAGAAAAGGCAGAAACGCAAACCGAAATGCCAGAAGTTTGCCATCTTTAGCGATGTCTTCTTGTGTAATTTATGAACAAGTAGCTTAGGATAGTGAGCGTTCAAGCATTCGCTTCTTCCGTTTCTTGCGTCCTTGCTTACCTATGTAGTGAACCCTTCTACGTCCAAGGTATGAAGTACCTTTCGCATCTGCGGAGGGGGGGGGCGGGACAATGTTACCCCACATAACATTCCATTAACTTAACTACAATCATACAAGTCAATATACCGTTTTAAATTTTTTAATGTAATGATCTGGTGTAGATGTTATATAGCAAATATTTGTGTAAGTATTTTCAATTTGTTGCAGTTAAATTGTAAACCTCAAAACTCACGCACAATAAACTACAGGATGTTTCCCTCGTTTTATACCTCTGATGTTCGAACATAAATATAAAACTATTGGACATCATGTGTTACGGATTTACCTTAGTTTATGAGAAGCACTTTGNAAATATAAAACTATTGGACATCATGTGTTACGGATTTACCTTAGTTTATGAGAAGCACTTTGAAATCATTGAAGGTGGCCCAGTGATGTCATTGGATGTTGCACCACATATGTCTAATCCTTGTGTGGGCATGCATGTGTGTCTGAGCTATGTCAATCGCAAAGAATCTTAAGAATTTAAGTGAAAAATAATGCATTAGTTTACAATTAAAATTTATAAATATAAACAATTTCGTGTACTCCAAACGTACTCTATAAAAAATTTGTCATATAAAATTGGCTACAAGTGAATACTTTTAGTTCTAGTAATATATTTACTAATGCTGTCTACAATCTATAGTTCTAGTATTTGCATTTTGAATTTCCTCATCATCATATCTACGCTGCTACATGTTTACCCATTAACTTTAATTTCTCATTTCAACTCATGACTACAGCTGAAACAAAAAAAAAACATTCATTACATAACATACAAAAATACACTCGCGCAGAAAAAAGTAGGCTTTCATAATCAATACGGTGGACAAAAATNATTCATTACATAACATACAAAAATACACTCGCGCAGAAAAAAGTAGGCTTTCATAATCAATACGGTGGACAAAAATTATTGTCGTTGGTATCTTATATTGGCGTATCAAATAAATAAAAGGAAACTCGTTGAATATGCAAATAAACATTTTAAGTAAATATATGCAACACTGAACTGTTTTACTGAGAACACTGTAAACTTCTAGCTACAATGTCTTCAGCTCTGTGCAAATTACACACTGGCTTCTTGCATTTACAGCACATCAATCGTGTTTTTCTGTCTTGCTTTCTTGTACATTAAGTACAGCTCTTCCCTCATGGCATCTGTGATGATTGTCCTACACGTGGTTCAGATGGGCATTCTTCTGTAGGTCCATGCACATAATTTGCATTGTATTCAGAATTCTTGAATGAAGTCAAGAGGGATTTTGTTCTCACTGTTCAATGTAAAGCTTGAGAAGTACCAATACCAGTTTCTTTAAAAACATACTCCTATATCTAGGATTATTTTGCTCCAATTCAGGAAATTTGTCAGTCCATGTAATATAAGCATTGGGGGCTGCTATGTCCAACATTTCTAAGAATAGGCGAAATGACCAACGGTTTTAATACGAACACAGGTATATCGTTGGGTCATCATATTAATTGTCTGCTTCTCCTTTGATTTCACTGTAATGATGAATTATTGGCGGTTTATCATTCACTATGTTTGCACTATGGTGCTGTGTCGAAATGAGGATAAATGATTTATTTTTCTTTGGAACATAGGATGTGTCATATCTTCTGTAAAGTCAGAAAGTGAAGACTTTTCTTCCGGCCGAGGACTCTGACGAAATTTGTTCGGAAAGTCGCTTTTATTTCCTCTCAGTGTACCAAAAAGTGTCAATACTTTTTTCTAACAATGCTTGTGCTTGTGGTACGAATGTGAAAAAATTGTCAGTAGTTATACCTCTAACAGAGTGGAAATATGGATGTTCAAGGTCCATAATCACTCTCATTCCTTGGTTCAATTCTCTCTGCCTGTTTACCTTTCCAGTGTATACTAGAAAGTTGCATATATAGGCGGTTTTGCTACCTGCACAAATCCAGACATTTATTTCATAACGACCATGTTTCGATTTCATGTAAACCTGGAATGCACAGCACCCCATGCAAATTGCAGACTTTTATCAAGTCAGATTTTCATGTGATGTGAAACATCTCTTACAGCGTCAGCTTATTTTCCATTCGATACGAGTCTGTCTCGTTGAGGAGTAGTCACATCTCAGCAGAGAACAGAGTAACTGAAATCTAGTTCCAGACATGGCTGCTGAAAAAAAAATGCTCACAAAACGCTGAATAAGAAGCCCATAATGCTGTCACGCTGGCCTAATTGCTGCATAGTTTAGCAGCTGCTATCAAAATAGCAATAAATGCTTTCATTTCGGTAACTGATGTATCTTCCAAATTTTTCATAGTTTGTGGGCGTTTCTTGTTGAAGACTTCAATAATTCTTATGGCTTTAAAATTCGTATTATCACGAACAATATAAAAAATGTCAACATTGATATAAAGTAAAATTGCCTCGGACACAGAACTAATATTTTTGCTACTTACAAACAGTCCTGGTTTACTACTTTTCATGATGTTATGAGCTCGCCTTTACTTCGAAGTGGAGAATTTGAAGACCAAATTATCCCCCTTTTAGATTTATAAGTTTGATGCTACTCGCGACCTGTGGGATACAGGGTGGTTCGTAGGGAACGAGTTACCTTTTCCAGGCACAGACTATGGCTGCCTTGACTGCTGAGGGTAAACAATAATGTAGTCACTCGGTGTTCCAGTTCACGATATATTTGGTTTAAAAGAACACATATACATAACTCCGAGACGGTGCCCCGCGAGTTTGGAGCCTTAAGGGTGGCTTAAAGCACTCTTGCTACTGCTTCCGAAGCCCCGGGGGAACGCTAGACGTCGGGAAATGTCCCTTGAGCGACGACGCTTGTACTTATCTGTATTTGTAGTTCTGGGTGTTCCGGCGGTAAGTCGAGGTCCGGTAAGTTGGCGTGGTGGACTCAGCTGGCTTCCTGCTTCGGGCTGACTCTTCGGCCTCGATGATGGCTCTCCACGACTGTTTGTCCCGGGTTCTCTCCTCGACGACTCCACAATACGACTGACTCCGGCGACCTCACGATCCGACTGACCTCCTTTTCCCGCAAGTTGGCTTTTAACCTCACTCGATGCCCCCCAGATCCTCACACGTGTCTCACTTGTTGGGGGGGGGAGGAAGGGGGTGTCATGCGGCCATACTGCCAAACACTGTCAGCCTTCTTACTCGTCCAACTAGAGGTGTGTCGGTGAAACTCTAGCTTACCTCTGCATTATTTCGGGACGTGTCCATGTTCTCACGCGTTTTCCTCGGGGAAGGGGGCATGGCAATCCTGCCAAACACTCTCAGCCCTTTTCTCGTGTATCTCACCTCGTCACATGTCTATGCTCTCACATGTTTTACTCGGTGCGTCGGTGATTTGCTAGCTTAACTCTGCATTACCTCTGCATGTGTTAACTGCCTGTCCACCCTCCCCACCCCGGGCCGGCCAGGCCTCGTGGTACGTGTCTAATGGGGGGCCCTACACTGGTTTAAGATGGCAAGGGGGTGTGACAGCAGCGCTTCTAATACTAACAATACAGCACGCGTCAAGTTTTCAGTTCACTTACATTATTTTCATCACCGAATGTACCATCCTGTCTACTCTCAATGCTTAGCTCATCATCAAACTCACTTTCTTCTTCCACAATATTGTCGTCTTCGCTGGCATTCCAAACACTCAATATTTCCCTCTCTTCATCAGGAAGATACTTGGATCATCTACAGCTATTATTTGTTGTATCTCGTCAGGGGCGTATTTTCTAGCCATCTTCGAACCCTCTATAACATGTGTGCAATCAATACATTTTTTAGATGTTCCAATAGCATTTATTTTCCATTTGTACTGCCATAAATATTGTAAAATATATTTACCTTCCTGACAAAAATAACTAGTCACTTGAGAGTCAAGCAACTGAATTATTTTCACAGTAATACTAACGTGCTCTCTTCATACTAACATAACCAGGCAAAAACATGCCAGAATTACATAAGTAGCATGATGAGAAATAATCATCACAGAACAAAATAGGTGTCGAAAGTACACAGTGATGCAGCGCAGTGATAATTAGAGTAACTAATAAAAAATTGTTCCGAAGGCTCAGTACGTAAATACTTTGCGTTGCACGCACTGTCTGAAATGTATTCTGTATTATATCATGATAAAAATATTAATAAACAATAATTTATAAAAATCCTGTAGAGTACATTCATTACAAAAGGGAGTTTTCTCGTTACCCAACCACAAAAAAGATATATTATTCAAAATTTATGGATTAAACACACTTGTGATGGCACTTGCTTATTGAGTGAAGTATTGAAAACAAATAGAAAACTCCAATGAGTTGAAAATAAATACTTTCTTAAATAATGTTTAAACACCGACGTAGGGTGTTCCGATTACTTACCTTAGTAACAGAAATAATAAATCCAGTGTAAGGCTGTCATGAAGAACGTGAAATGTAAAAAAAAAAAGTGTATGGGCTAATACAGAGCCAAAATGTCCGCAAGAGAAATCAACTGACGTCTTCGTGACTTAGTGTTGTTGCGAGGAAAGCCATAAAGACTAGTTACGCATTTTCAATTTTTGTCCACTTGCTGCGACGAGAAAATCATACTTATCAAACGATGGGTTTTTAATTTATTGAGTTTTTACAGGGAGGAGTGTAAACAAGAATAATTTTTATCACGGTTTCAGCTTAGATTATTTGCGAATTGGTGTTAGGTTCTCCGGTTATCGAGATGCAGTGCCAACGTGAAAAACCTTAATATCCTATTCGCCACTCTATTAAAAACCTCCTCACGGGCATGCAACTTCGCTCTTCTCCCATCGTAATACAACCGTCGTGTCTTGCTGCCGAAACTGCATGTTTTTTTCATTCAATACCCGAGAAATTCGACCATAACCTCATCAAAAACTTGCAAAATACAAATAAAATAATTTGTTCAAGCAATTTATATAGTGAAATAAATACAGTTAAAAGTCATATCGAATTTAATGTAAATATTTTCAGTCTCTTTTTTACAGTCTATAACTTTCCAGTCGAGCACCTCAACACAAACTATAAACCAAATAATAATAATAGATATGTAATGTGTCCACGTATCGTGTGTATAGTGAAACCTAAAATCTGTTCAAGAATATTACCGACACACTCATACAAAAAAAATAATCTGATAACTATGACAATAATATTCACAGTAACGATTGTCATTTTAAAAATTCAAAAAATTGTAACCCAAGCTCTAAAATTTTGCAAGATTCTCTGAAAGAAAATTTAAAGCATTATATCCAAAACTACTCACTAAATGCTTTCCAAAAAAAAAACAGTTTTTGAAACAGTTTAATCTATCTGTGAGCATCTACGTTAAGGAAGAAACGTTTGTATACTCGCTTGTTACTTCCATTAATTTACATATCGCAGCTGCCATCCGGGACACAGATGAGAACATTTTAAGTTCGTAACCAGATATTTACAAATAGCATAATTTCTTTGTGGCAGATATTATTTTTATTTTTCCAGTGCTGTAATTTGAAGTCGGCAATTCCCTTTGTTTACATGTGTTATAATCAATAATTGTATTATATTTTGCGAGTTACGTCATTATTTCATTATACATTATACCTACTAAAAGCAAATGACTTATAATGGAATACTTTTATTTTTTTGGTATGCAATAGTATTCACGTACTTTCGTTTAGCATATACTCTCCGCAAGAAATAGTTTGTACAGGATTTGATATGACTCTCAGTCGTCACTTAGCAAATTGAAAGGAGTTTGAGTTGACTTGCCTACATTCGTAAGAGTGTTCGTTTTAAGGCGCCCGTCTACCTGGCGCTTGAACTGCGTTGCAGAGTGTTCGAAATACACGTTTTTCAACGAAACTATTAAGCGTGCGTCCAACGTGCTGATCTACGAAAAGAACACACACTTCAGACGAGAGCTGTTAAGTACTTTCAAAATATCACGTACGTTAGAAACATCAATTCAGAGTACTCCAAAACCGCTAAAAACGGCCTTTCCAAGGCGCTGTAGCTCAAAATGCACGCATCAGATACATACAAAACTACTATAGGGGCCTGCACTGAACCTTCCTAAAGACTTCCCACTAATAAAATAATATGGTCACCGCTGAAAGTCCCATAGGTACACGCAGCACGACGAGAACACTGCACGCCAGTTCAGAGCCTTGCGCTTAGCGGCGATGGCGTACTTGATGCGCGTGGCAGTGTCGCCCTTATCGCTCCCGCACTTCTCGACCTAAACGTGGGAAAAAGTTCCAGGTAGACGGGCGCCTTAAAACTTATGTATATTTCGGAATCATTTTCTAATCACTTCTTCTGCATGTGTGGGCAGACCTCGAAATACATCCTACTAATATTATAAATGCGAAAGTCTGTGTGTATGTTTGTTACCACTCAACTCCATAACGGCTAAACGGATTTTGATGAAACTTGACATGTAGGTACTTAGGTCCCGGAATACGACATATGATCATTTTCATCCCGGATAATTGTACGGGTCCTGTGGAATAACAATAAAACGTAATGCTGCATCGGCTGGGAACATGACCGAAATATTTTTTCCCTCTCGTGTCAGAGTTTTATCAGGCCGACCAAGGACCTCTGAAATGGCTTAATGACTGCTATAAATCGATAACAACCGGGACCGAATATTTAACGCGCCCTCGGAAGCCCGGAAGCGCTCAGATGTTATGCAACTAAGCGGTCACCCATCCAAATGTGTGCCGCTGGGAACGTTACTTAACTTTGGTGATCGATTAAGATCACTCAGCCAAGCGCAAAAAGTAGTACCTAGGTACACTTATTTCTAAAGCTACAACTTGATGAAACTAACGTTTTGATTTTCATACATCGACGCTGGAAAGCGGAAATGTGGTAACTACGCGATAGTTGCACAGATACACTCAAAACACAATATCTTACTTAGCTATCGGGTAAAAAATATTTCCTTCCTTTCGTGTTACCGTAATCAGTTAAAAACCTAGGCCAACATAGTATAATTTTATATTTCTGTTTTCACGTAAATGAATTGTCTTTTCCCAATTTATTTATTAGTGTATCACTGTAAAATTCAATTGTACCCGGGCGAAGCCGGGCCGGTTCGCTAATTTACCATAACTCTGACGCGTTACGATTCAAACTTCTGCATTTCGGTGATTTGTTTCCATGACTGATCTTCAAACAGTAATTTATGACTTATTAAATAAGTACCATATGGTTTTATGGGTCAAACATTTCACTAATATAAATTATTTTTACACACAAAAAGCAAACCAAGCGTGTCTACAAAGCATTTTTGTTTCATTAAAAAACACTAAGGTGACNATTATTTTTACACACAAAAAGCAAACCAAGCGTGTCTACAAAGCATTTTTGTTTCATTAAAAAACACTAAGGTGACTTAAGATTTTCTATTACCAGGTCGACATATTTTCCTTTTTCGTTGGGATTCTTTCGCATGTTTGTCATTTGTGACACGACGTAGTATTTTCTGCACAACTTCTGTAAATTAATATTTTCATGGTATTTCGGCACATTGACTTTATCCTCTTCAATCACTTTGCTGTTGTGATGTTCGAATAATAACGTGGAATCATAATTTACTTAATGAGTTGGATTTTAACCCACGCCATTATTGCAGTGCACGCACCTTAGTACCTGACTGGCATTAAACATTTATCTCATAGTTAACATCATCTCTAACAGCAATATCCCTAAAAGGCTTGGGAATATTATAATCATAATTTTTCAATACTTCCACCATAATTCACTTCTTTGGCCTTCAAAAAATGTGTGGAAATGGAGCCGAGCACGTCTAGTTTCAGATTCATAATTAAACATTTCAAAAGTACATAATATTGGTACAAATTATCTCTTTCGGAACTTTTTAAACTGCTAGTCTACTTTATTTTAAGTTTTATGACTATTTTGTCTATATAGTGGCAATTTTACACTATAGTCCATTCACGGTTACTTCCAACTTTTCTGAAGCCCTGATAAGTTCTACTTTCAAGCTGTTCCTCCACCTCATGCAAGCAAAGCTTAACCAAGTCTTAAAAATTACAGCAAAGAGATAACGCGCCGTATTTGTGCGCACTCACTTTAATAATATTTTGCATAACAACTAATTCTTACTAGGCATTGCAAAAAACACCTATTTCCCCTATATTTTCATTCATATTTCCAACCACGAAAAAATATTATAATTTATAAATAAAATATAAGTAAGATTAAAATTTTTACAAAAATGACGTGCTTTCGTATTAACATAAGTATAAAACGCTTGTAATACATTATGTATTTAGTAAATAGCCAAACACGTTATGCAAAGGTTTGATTTAAAAATTGTACAGAAAACGTGAATAGACTATAATAATATTTCTCCCCTTCGTCCCTGCATACTAACTGAGCCACTTGTGACAGTCTCTTTGAATTATTTTCAGTACCAAGGTAAAAGGAAGCGAAGTGTAAACAGCAGCCCGGACAAAGAAAGAGCACTCGTTGAGTCAGGTGGGCCGACACGACACGTAACGTGAGCAACGCTCGACTGACCGCGTGGGATCAAAGGGGGCACAGGACGGAATGCGACATCGGGAGAGCGGGGCGATAACGGTACAAATGACGTCACTTATCGGTTCTGACCGCTACAGTCGTTTGTGTTTTGTTTTTCCATGGTACGAGCCGCACTCTCCTTTCCTTTCACTTTCATTTCAAAACTACGTAAAAGATTTTAAAAAAAAAACTAACAACTCGATAGTTAGTCCCTAGATAACTTTGCAGTTCTGGAAGCTTCACCTAGTTTCATATTTCCGTGCAACGTGCATTCTTCCACCAAATGTAAATGAGTGACTTCGTTATAGACATAATAGGTATCCAAGGATCAATCGAGGTAACGCTGTCAATTTTTCGCCTCCCGACAACTACACGGGTTCGATTCCTACCGGTGGTGCCCCGGATTTCCGCATTGGGAAATGTAGCGGACGTTGCCGTTGGCCGGNCATTCCGGCGCTGCTCCATACTCATCTTGTTTCACCATCATTGGCTCTCAATACCTCGATGTTAAGAGCCGACTAAATCTCTCCACTCCACTGAATCCAGGTAGCATGTGCTGCGTCAGAATTTTGGAGGGCCAAGTCAGAGTTAGGCAACCCGGACTCCTTGACCTTGAGGGCGATGCGTGCGACCACTTCGCTGCCGATCGCACGGCTTAGATTTATATGGGTTTATAAGGGTGGTCTTTGTCGCTATGGCTCCGCACTGACGTGGGAAGGAAGCCGAACACATTGTGGTTCTAACCCAACCAGATAGGTCTCGGCAGACTCGGAATTTAAACTCGTAGGCGGTAGGCAATTGTTCAGATTCCTCGGATGCCTTTCCCAACAACAAAAATGTAAGCATTTTATTGATGGTTAAACCTACAAACTTATAAACAAAGTCCACTTAGCTTCGTTGATAACTGCGTGCCTTTTTACTCACATGCAAAGTTTTAGTGGCATCATATTCTAAAATGGCAGACGATTGTAGATATTATGTAGAGAATTTAGTTTCAATGTCGGTAAATCAGCACGGTGTTCTCACTTTCAGAAAACTTTTTAATAGACAAGAGTAGGCTGCCGCTAATAACATAGGAACAGACCTGTCTTTGCGATCAGCGCCAAGAATGGATGATGTGAAACGAGAAGGGAGAGGATCAGTAACGAAATTAAAACGGGGAGGAAACTGGAGTTGCCGAGAGACTTACACTCACGGCAGTGTCCACTACAGTATCAACATTACACTACGCTTCTCAAAGATTCCCGTCCGCCGGGGCCTGGGTTTCTCGGTGTCGTAAATTTACTAATTAAATATTTAAAGCACTTGAAGAGTTATTTGGTGGTTTATCACAGAAAACTTACCTGAAATATCGTACATTGTCCACGTATCAGCCTTCCTCCGCATTTGCAGATAACTTCTGCTAAGAGTATCACNCTCCGCATTTGCAGATAACTTCTGCTAAGAGTATCACTTCCACTCTCGAGCTCATCCAGGTTGTTTTACGACAATAGATGGCACCATAATTTGGGAGCCGTGAATAGAAAGGGGCAATAAAATACTAATTGTCTAACACCGCACACTTTTAGAAGAGCGTGATATATATATCAAACCCATGAGCTTGTTAATGGATTGACACTAGTATACAGCGGTGTCATTACAGACGGTACCATATCCTCGCAGAGTCGAGAGTAGGGAAGAAATCCGCAAGGGCCTAAGTCAAGGAACAACCCATGCATTCGTGTGGAGTGATTTCGGGTAGCCATGGTAAACAGGTCAGGTTGTCTGGATCTGTACTCGAACCTGAATCCTCCCATATGTTATTCAGGCGTGTGAACACGACACGTTGCTCAGTTCCAAACGTATATGTATGGAGTGCTAAATAATTAACAGTTTAGAGGCACACATCCTCTTCCCGGAGACGAAGTTCACCAAGTTCTAATGTGTTTCTGAAATTAAACAAGTATGTGGGTGTTACATTAATTAGGAATACATCATTATAGACGTGCAAATCACGGTATTGCAAAAACACGAGTTGACAATTCAGTATACTATTTCCTAAACCAATAAAGGAAAAACGAGTATCATAAATAATTGAGAAACAAGACATCCGCGTTATACTGGTAGGTACAGATTAGTTTATTTTGCACATTATTGATTAAAAGTAAGTCAAAAGTTAATGATATAGCCTGCTTTGAAATTCTTTACCTTCAACATACTTCGGCAAATATTTGTCAGGATATTGTCAAATGCGTACAGCATCACAACCTGTATTGAACATGTGCATTTGAATTTGGTCAAATGAACTGGTTAAGTGAATGTTTTGTGGTTTTATACACAATTATCCGACAACTTTTAAAGGATGCACATTTGCTTATAAACTGCAAGTCAAGCTTACGAAAATCTGACGATTATTCATGATAAGAGTTTCCTTTTTCTGTTACAGTATATTTAAGGCTACACAGCAGTTCGTTTCATTACCATATTTCAAGTTTAATATCGCTTAAGAGTGCGAAGTAAACCTGTACTTCGCGTATATTTGGCAAACATCTAGTTCAGCCAGTGTAATTTTCGAAAGAGACCACTGAATTTTATGTTGTAGATGCTTGCGTTTTGTGGCGCCAGTGAAGGAGACAGGATGTTTATCTCGAAATGAGCATTTTGCTTTTAATTAATTTATATGGGTTGGAAAGACAAAGTTTTTAAATTACCTTTATTATTCCAACCTAGAAGTTTAATACCGAGTTCAGGCAGTCTCCGTATTTTAACGACTTGAAGCAACTCCCAGAGATAAACTGCCGTTGACGCTTTCGTAATTTAACGTGAGTATAAAAGCAGGTACAGTATATTGTCGTTACTTTTTGTATTTTTCTTACGCAGCGCCCTTTTACAATAGCGCTTTGANATAAAAGCAGGTACAGTATATTGTCGTTACTTTTTGTATTTTTCTTACGCAGCGCCCTTTTACAATAGCGCTTTGATGTTTTTTTTAGAGTACGGCTTTTTGTCTACGACTGTCGCAGATTACTGCAGGCTGACATTTACCAATCCTTCATAACACTTTTGTTCGCTCTTTTCAATTTGTAAAACACTTAGTAATGGTTCTATAATTAATCTTTTAGCTGGAAATGGGTTTAAAACGGTACATTAATTAGACTCAATAAAGTATTCCCATTGTGAATTTTGTCAAAATTAAATATAATCATCAGTAGGAATTTTTCCTGGAAAATAAATTACACATTTATTGATTCCATTTAAAAAATATATGTATATAATACTACCATGTAAATAATATTCCCGTATGCACTTTATTATTTAAATTATCACTCTCTCATAATGTAACATTTTTGAACTCCTTTATAAACAATCAAAACTGTTTCCGATTGGCTAACGTGCGTGTGATGTAGTTGTACAGGTTTTGGTTTCGCCATCTTAGTGCCAGCATGCGTGCGAACGTATTTTCGGCTGGTTGCTCAGGATTACAGAGAAACTTTGAAAAAAGGATGAAATTGTTTTTGGAAAACCACGTTTATTTCAGAATTTACTGATAGTTTTAACAGGGTTTTGCATCAATTATCGCCTCCATCGTCGATGTTTGAAATGTATTTGGAATTTAAAACACCATTTTATTTCAGCAAAGGCAATGAATTTAAACTTTTAGGTACATATTTTATTCCATTATTTTACTCTCACGAATAACCATTTTTATTTTATACTCGTGTCGCTACGCTTAATTTAAATATTTTCCTGCAAACACCTATACCTTTCAGTTCTGAAAGACGTGAAGCCTTTTTTGCGCACATTTGACGACCATTCTTTTTCCGTGCACATATTACTTAGTAACGTAATTTTGGTATTCCAATTTTTTTTTAAATTAGTTCTAAAAACTAAGGATAAGATCAAGCCTATATTAATTAACTTAGCATGATACGAGCATTATTATTCAAGAAATGTGTTAAACGTAGGCCTATGTAACGGGCAAAAAGATAAGCATATAGGCTTAAAACTATGAAGCAATTTTCAAAGATAAAATTTGTAGTAAAGAGTATTTATATCTGGTAAAAGACATGTTCGTGTTTAAAAAAAAAAGTGCAAACACATATAGCTGTCATATAGTGTAAACCACGTAAGGTTTTGTGAAACAAAGACAATTTATCGTTGGCCGAATACAGCCACTACATTTAAAATAAACAATACCGTGTTACGTATTAGGCCAGTGCAATTACGTTAAGAAAACACATTTACTTAACGCTGAAACGATCTTCACGCACAAAACATGTACGCTTGTCGCAAATTTCCTAGTGAATTACGGCTCTTAACTACGTTTGCGTACGCTACAAGCTTTATTTTTTTTCACTTAATCTATTTGCAGGTATCTTATCAGTAGTTCATTACGTTGTATTATTCGCTAGTGGAACTATGCAACACTTTCTGGTGTTCTATGAGCGCAGCAAACACAATAAAATGCTCCAAAACAACAAAATAGAATAACAATTCCAAAAGCGCACGTAACTTGCTAAGGTATCTGCATTTAAACAAAGACCAACATGTATACTGACGTCACAGGCACATCAATACGACGTAGTCAGTTTTCCCCGTGCAAAATCTTAGTATATTTTAAAATGTGTTATTCTCGAGCTTCACACACGCACGCACGCGCGCGCACACAAATAACGAAATAGCCACAGCGTGAGTCTTAAAATGAATCATACTATCACCTGGTTGGCAGAAAAAAGGAGGAAAAATCATTATTAGATCGAAATTCACATAGTTACTTATATAGTTCATTCGCGGTTTCTTCACACTTACTGAATCAAACCTTTGAGAATTCACCCCATGTATGACGTGTTTAGTTATTTCCTAAATATGCCATGCATCACAAGCTCCTTATACCTATGTTAACATAAAAGTAAATTATTTTTTTGTTTTAACTCAAGTTTTAGCTTGATTTTATTTATAAATTATAATATCACATTTATAATAAATATGAATTAAACCAGTGAGAAAATGTGTGTTGGTAGCGCCTAGTAAGAAATAGTTCTCGTGCAAAATATTATTACAACTGAGCGCGCACGAATTCGGTGCGTTGTCCTTTGGTGTAATTTTCTAGACGTAGTTCGAGATTAGTTTGCACGAGGCGGAGGAACATCCTGGAAGCAGAACTTTAACAGGGCTTCAGAAAAGTGTGAAGTAACCGCGAATGGATTATATTATCTGAAATTGTAGTGAGATCATAACATGGTATACTACCTACTGCAGATATTTAATACTATGCCAATGTTAAAAGTCACCACAGTTTTCTCAAAAGATGGCAGAACAGGAGTCACAGTTTACAAAAAAAAAAAAATGACTTTACTTCATGCAGCAAAAGATATGTCAAACATTTTTTTTATTGTTTTTTTAACAATTCCTCATAGTTTTCTCAAAAATGAGGTCGTATGAATGGCAAGGGATTATTCCCTTTTACTAAACATCTCTGTATTATAAACTATAAAAATATTCACTTCTAGAAATATTATACGTTATGCTAAGTGATAATCGATGTCTGCGTGCATTTTAAATCTAAAATGTGAAAATTTTCGTTTCCAGACTTCTTGCAGCTTTATTGTCAACAATAAATAATGCCTCCTCGTACATGTAAAAATCAACGTTTCAACGTTGGCTGTGTACATTACATATCCAAAAGACACAGGATACCCTTTTGATTCCAATGAAATAGCCTAGCCGAGCCGGATGATGTAGAAGCGAAGACATAAAAATTTAACCCTACACAAGAACTGTTTGTAATTCAGCATATATAGTTAATGTGTTCGTAAAGGGTATTATTTTAAGGGTCTATAAATCCCGGGCAGTGAGCAAGAGAAATTTTTCACTTATTAAACAGGCCTCAATCCACCGCTGGCGATGTCATTGTCAAGCATATAAAAATGTGAACATGGCCAAGAACATTAACATCACCAGTTGTACAAATTAGCTTGTGAAAAATTAAAATTTAATCACCTAGCTCAAACTTAAATTTCTTGGAAGAATAGAGCACAGGAGCTTGACCACTAGTTATGACAGTATTCTGTACTATCATAACTTCACGAATCGCAAAATACTTCCAAACAATTATGTCTCTAGTTTCAACTCGGTTTATTAAAGACACGCAAGGATCCAGCGAATTATGAGGCTTTCGGAAAAAGAAACGCATTTCCACAAGGCCACTGCCACGCCTGGCAGCTGTACCGTGAAGAGCGAAACGGTAAATAAATGAAGTAAGTATGTGTCACTTTTCTGACACACTGTAACTTACAGCACTGCCCCCAAGCATCACCTGCGGTATGCCCGAGAAACTAACCGGAGCCGGACAACTATGAAACATTTTGTGCAAACCTATCGTCAGATAGCTATCTGAGCCGTCTCAAAGACTGCAGAGTACATCCGTTGCTCCTCAGGGACAAAGACCAGAGATAGGACTCATCTAGGAAGTGGTAGCACTGTGGCTTCGTGGTCTTGCCGCTGCCAGGAAGCCACTGATGAGACGCACATATGGATTGGTGCAAACAACACCGTCTAATTTCGGGGCTGTGAATAAAGGTTTCTTGGAGTAATGAGTAGTGGTACATGATCTGGCACTGGATGGGCCTTTAATTTCGGGGCTGTGAATAAAGGTTTCTTGGAGTAATGAGTAGTGGTACATGATCTGGCACTGGATGGGCCTTTAATTGCGGGGATGTGAATAAAGGTTTCTTGGAGTAATGAGTAGTGGTACATGATCTGGCACTGGATGGGCCTTTAATTGCGGGGCTGTGAATAAAGGTTTCTTGGAGTAATGAGTAGTGGTACATTATCTGGCACTGGATGGGCCTTTAATTGCGGGGATGTGAATAAAGGTTTCTTGGAGTAATGAGTAACGGTACACGATCTGGCACTGGATGGACGTGTTTTAGTCATGACAGATGTCTGAAGAACTGTGTTTACCAGAATTTGTTGAGTCAACAGTGGAATTTGGTGGTGGTAGTATAATATTCTGAGTTTGTTTCTCGTGGTTTGGGCTATAGCCATTTGTTTTAATCGATTGTCCCGGTAGATATTACATGTACAAAGTTATTTTGCACTACAACATGCTTCCCATTCTGTCGCACAAGTTTTAACTAGACACATTTATTTTTATAGTAGTCTACATTGAATCCGGCATCCTACTAGTTATAGGTCGTTCACAGTAAAATGAGCACTTTTGAGACAGTTGTTACTTTCTCCTTTCAGCCATTTTTTTATCCTTTAACCACGTTTTTAAATAAATATTGCCACGTAAGTAATAAAAATGGTGTGTACATTCCACCACACTCGGAAGTCAGCGTCCAAGACTAAAAAAAATGTTTATTGACTATTATTCCAAATGAGAGGGCTTTCAAAAGTGCTCACTTTACCGTGAATAGCATTATACACTGCTAGCCCCTTTGAAACCAGCAGAAATGAAATATTGGCGTCTAGTGTCTTTTCGTCTGTACATAGTGTATCTTTTGTTGTTTTCGCGAGATTTATTTCCTAATAATTTTTATCTGTNATAGTGTCTTTTCGTCTGTACATAGTGTATCTTTTGTTGTTTTCGCGAGATTTATTTCCTAATAATTTTTATCTGTGATAGCCACTCTTCTCAGTATCATATTAAATATTACATAAACAGTTAAGGTATTGTAAACCAAATTTATTTTAGTTGTGTCATCCCATTGCTGTGGTGATGATGTAATTCAATATGTTCTTCGGATGAGTCTCAAAATAGAGTAAAGTAATTACATGAAAAGTTAGTATTACAAACAAACGCTAATCCACATTTATGACGTATGTGACATCTTCAGTTTTCAAGGGTACCATAGGTTTATCTATTCCCTACTTGAAGATATTGTCGACAGGTAACATACCAGTTCTGTTTGGACGCCCGGTCGACTCATCTCTGGCACAGAAAATTTTGCTGCATCGAAAACTACGTTTTTACACGCCTACATCAGAAATATTACAAGACGTCCATCCCTACCTTTAATGATAATTTTCATCGCTGTTCTGCTGTGCTGGCTGGCCGGGGCGAATACGTGGATCGCCCGGCGCAGCTGGTAGCCGAAGACGGTTGACTTCGAGGTCAAATGGGGACCAACGCATGAACACCGACCACGAGTACAGCAACACGACCGCGCCGTCCGTTTGCAGAGTAAAAACTAACCTAGCTGTGGTGTGGGGCGCTACTTGCGTTGTGACGTCACTGTTTNCGCGCCGTCCGTTTGCAGAGTAAAAACTAACCTAGCTGTGGTGTGGGGCGCTACTTGCGTTGTGACGTCACTGTTTATTTATTGGCTCAGTTGGTGGGCCAATCCTAGATGATGCAACGTGGCTGGAAATGTTGGACCGGAAGTATTTATTAATGTGTAATTCTAGAGTAATTTACACCCTTCCCTTCCACGTGCGTGGAAGGGGTTTATAAACTCTGACTAGGGTCGAGGACGAGAGGAATCGACTCCCGTCAGTCGTGATGGACTCAATAAAAACTAAGAATACAAACCGCTCTTCAGATCTTTATAAAAAAAAATGATACCTTTAAACCCCATCTGTTTAAAGGAATAAGAACTGTTATCGTGTTACTTCCACAAACTTTGAAATTATCTTTATGTTCACATTGGAGTAACATTTTTCGCAATATTTGAAAGTCATAGTTAAGAGAGAATTTTCTGCTCATTATTATAGTGAAATCTTACACGAAGGCTAATTTTGAAGCGGGAACTCAATTCTTGATATAAAAAAAAGAATGAATAAAGTTATTCCAAATTTGTATTTATTCTCAAGAGCGTAGATTTTGAAATTGTAAAATTTCTCAAAAAATATTTAATATATTTAGTAATAATTCAAATACGTTAATATATATAACGTGAAGTACGAAATAAGGTTTTTCTTTCCTTTACATAGGGCGCATACATGTTCCTTGGGAGTGTTAATATGCACTTTATGCACGAGATAACTTCTTTCCTTGAAAATTTGCAATTATTGAGCTTTTTTTTTATATAGTATTACTCTAAGTAAAGAGAACAGGAGAAATGANGAGAAAAATTCTTGTGAATGTTGTAGAAAATTTCCGGCAATTTATGGTGCTAACGTTAACATTGCGTGTGATTTTCGACAAACTTAGTCCTGTTTGCCACGGATGCTAAAAGGCGGGTTTTCTCGGGGTCGCAATGTTATCCACTACTGAAACTACTCAACGTCCAAAGTACTAAAACATTTTTGTTTTCCTCCAAGTTAACGTTTTGTCGGCGGAATTCAGTGTACATTGCAAGGATATTTTACCTCAATTTTCTGTGAGAAAAAAAATTATACTACATACATGTATATAATGCCAGTATGTATGCACAAAAACACATTTTATACAAGTTCATATCGGCTTTACACATTAAAAAGTATTGTGGCTGTAAACCAAAGCGAATGGAGTAAAATACACACGTCAATCCAATATGTCAACGTAGAGTAATACATATATAACAGTGTCAATATGCAGATGTAAATCGTAATATTTCATTGTACAGTGGTACACATATAATAACAGCGTCAATCGTGTAACTCAAATTTACACACTCCACTAGAGTAAACTTTATTGAACTGTAAGTATGGTGTATTCGATGGAAGAAACTACTCTAGAAGCTTACTTGTATATTGGTTCTATTAACCCTTCAGACCCGGCATAATGTGTATTATTACGGGTGTTATAAATGATAAATGTTTGATAGGAGCTGTACTTTAACCCGTCGCAGCACTTGTTAATTCGTTATTACAAGCAGTGAGCTGCAGACTGTGTTCGGCTTTAGAAATAAGAACCATTCCTACCCTTAAACATTAGCGTGGTTTAACAATATGTCATGTGGTAACCGCAGCAAAGATATTTATAGTCTATTCGCGGTTTCTTCACACTTGCTGAATCAAACCTTTGAAAATTCACCCCGTGTATGCCGTGTTGAGTCATTTCGTAAATATGCCATGCATCACGAGCTTCATATACCTTTGTTAAACTATAAGCATATTATTTTTCGATAAATTGAAGTATTACGTTGATTTATTTTATAAATTATATCAAGTTTACAATAAATATGAATGAAAACATATTTTTGGTAGCGCCTAGTAAGAAATAGTTCTCGTGAAAAATATTATTGCAACTGAGCGCGCGCGAATTCGGTGCTTTGTCCTTTGGTGTAATTTTCCAGACGTAGTTAAGCTTTGTTTGCACGAGGTGCAGGAGTACCCTGCAAGTAGAACTTTAACAGGGCTTCAGACACGTGTGAAGTAACCGTGAATGGATTATAGACATTGAGTCTCGCGGTGTACGACAAAAGCCAATAATTACCTCCCAGTGCGTTATGCACGAGTGTGCACACTGGACTTGAATGGGTTCAGAAAACACGCTAACCGCACGCACTCGCTGAAAGACGGTGTATACGGGAGCATTTATATATTAATGTGCTCCAATTTCAGTGCGTAAACGTACACATATTGAACAGTACACAAATGTGTACATGTTTTTAAAACGTCTTGTATAATTATGTCACTGTAATAATTTGTGTTGATTGGATGGGATCTTGACAAACTAATAATAAATTGAAACAGTTGTCCTTATTCGTGATTACATGTGTACTGTGTTTCGTAGTCCAGAGATATGACCTTAGTGACATCTTCTTTCGAGATAATGTTAAGTAGAATATACTAATAACTTAATGTACAAGAGAATATAACTCAAGAAATGCATTTCAGAAAACCAAGCACAATATNAGTAGAATATACTAATAACTTAATGTACAAGAGAATATAACTCAAGAAATGCATTTCAGAAAACCAAGCACAATATTATTACACCGTACCAAAAATGGAAACTAACTACGAATTAAAAATACCATCATGCTGGAAATACGATTTATTAGAACTCAAAACGGTATATACGGGAGCATTTACGGAATAAACCAAATGTGTTAGACAAGTAAAAAGGGTCAAGTGCTATACATAAAGATTCAATTGATAATCTTATATGCCAAATTTTCTAGTTAGCAATTTCCTTAAATAATGTATTAAAAAACAATACTTAAACAAAAGAAAGTTTTGTTTGTTTATAGGGGACGGTTGCAGACAACTTTCTTTCGTAAAAGAGCCTGTATTTGCGGCAGGGGTGTATTTTGTTCCTAGCCGTCTGACCACGTGGCGCTGTGGTTCCCACTCTACTAGAGTTTGGGGCGAGAGTGAAAGCTGGTTCACGGTGGGCGGAAGCGAGAGCCGCTGCGGCTTAACGGACGGCTGTGCGGGCAGACCATTGTCCGCGGCAAGCGACCGTGGGACAGCTCGGTTGGCGATAGCGCCGGAAATACCGCCATTTTAAAGTCGAGCGCTGGGCTGCCAACTAGAACAAAAAATAATAATAATAATACCTTTTTGGGCTGATGTCCCCCGTCATATCCAGATTTAATTTTTCTTTTTCAATTTTCTGGGATAAAAAATAATTTTCACTTCGAGCTTTTTAGCTGTGCAGTGTTTTCATCAAAACTAAAGTCTCTTTTTAGCATACTTTCCAAAGGAAATAACGGTTTATGAGATCACTTTCCTGTGTTGAGTGTGTGTATGTGTTTGTACGCGTGGGTTTCTGTGCGCTTGTGTCCATCCCCCCCCCCCTTCCTTACTATTTTCAATTTTTGAACGCGAGAACTATATTTCACCAAACTCTGTACACATATAGTACTAAATAAGGACACCTGACTTTTATGGCTTTCGACCACGCACGGAAACTTACTTTCCAATTGGCGGCCATTTTTATATTTAGAGCGATATTTCGTATCTTGGAAACTATTCCATTTATTTTAACCAAATTGTGCATGCTAGCAGCGCTAGTAGTAAGTATTACATTTAGAGGTGAATATTGTTGTTGATCCACCATTTTGTAAGATAGTGTCAAGAATAAATAAAGTTTTTATGTCATATCGCGGGAAACAATCAGCCAATTCCTACAAAATATGGCAAACAAGTAGTACTGCGGTAAGTAATGTTAACTGATACGTTTTAGGTATGTCATACACTTTATTTTTAAAATGGCGGCCATATAGCAATTTTAATTTTGTATGTCATATCGTCGAAACAATGTAATTAATTCCAATGAAACATTGTATTATGTCCTTATATATAATAACAATAAAATGTGAAAGCACAAAATATATTTTGTGCGCCATTTTAAAAAATAGCATCACTTAACAAATTTAAATGATGTGGTCTCCGAAATAACAACCGGTTTCTACCTAATCTGGCAAACAATTAGCACTATGGTGGCTATGTAAACTGATACATTTTGAGAATATCAGACACATGTTTTTTTTAATGGTGGCAATATCAACATTGTAGCTCCGAATTTTTTATCTACGAAGCTGCAAAACAAATTTTAACTTAACTTTGTATGCTGACAGTATCAGTTATATTCATCAAAATTGTGTATGAAAAGCCTCATTTCTCCGCGAATTTGTAAGATAGGAAATAATAAAGTTTTTGTGACGTATCTCGGGAAACAATCAACCGATTTCTTCAAATTTGGCGAATAATTTGTACTGTTGTAGTCTATATTAATTTATATGTTTTAAGTATGTAAGTTTCTATTTTATGAATATCGTGTATACAAATATTTAAGCTTCATATGCTATATATACGAAACTATGTAACAAATTTAAATTTGACTATATATAATGTGACAATAATAGAATGTGCTAATATATAAATTTTTTGCAATCCATTTCTGAAGATCGTGATATGATTAATTGAGGTTTAATTCCATACATCGAGTACCAATCAACCGATATGCATACAGAGATCCTCCTTTGCCGGATTTTTGCAAAGTAGTGTCAGGTGAGTAAACTGAACATTTTGTCATATTTGCGGAATGATTCGACTAACGCTCACAAAATGTTGCACACCTCAGAAGGTCATGTCAAGTTACATGATTTGAATGGGGCCAGACAATTATTTTAAAATTGGCGGCCATTTAAATATTTTTATATATTTTGTAAGATAGCCCAATTTAGGAAAATAAGGTTTTAATGCCACCTGTGTCCATCAAAATTTTCACTAAAGTAGCATTATGGTAGGCCAAGTAAACTTATGCGTTTTCGTGACTCAGACACTTATTTTTAAAATGATTGCCGAGTAAATATTTCAGGTTAGAAAACCTTATCATTCAAAACATTACACTGATTACATCCAAAGTTAATGTTCCGAATCCTACCTCCGTGATATAGTTGGTAGCAAGCTAGCTTAATGTTATTAATCATTCTGAATTCGAACCCTGGGTGTCACACACGTATTTGAATTGTCTTTCTACTTTTTAACTTTTTTCTGGTTTCATCTCTAATGATATCGCTGTCAATGAGACGTCAACGTCTACCTACCATCTAAGCTTTCAAGAACTTCACTAAAATTTATTTGCACCCATGTAAAGGAAAGTAGGCTCATTAGCTATCAGTAATTTTTTGTTTGTAATTATGACACTCGTAACATTAGGTTAAATCCAATTCGCCAATATTTTTGATGGGTATTAAGATCGTGTATAACTTGTTAAATTTTTTAATTGCTGTAAAGATAAGTTTCTTACTACTGGTTTTGTCGTTACACTGAGCTATACATTTGTGTCGTGAGAGACATCTACAAAAGTACTGCCCTCAATAAGACAAATTGTTAGGAAAATGCACTATTTTTGCTTCGGCTTGTAGTGCTCCGGCTATTATGAACTGCAAATACCATTGTGATTCTAACAGGTATGGTTTGAAGCGCGTAATAATAACTACGATTTTCTTTCAAAAAGTAAGATGAATCAGCACATAGTCAATACTTATTGATTACGTAAATAGTTGTGTCAACTGAAAACAGTTTATTTATTTTTATAAAAGTACTTTTATTAATGGTCACGTTATTTTTTAAACATATAACAAAATAACTTGTATCACCAAAAACAGTTTGTAAATATTATTCCGACAAAGTTGTTTTCTGCGTGCCCTTGCTTTGCTGTTAGTTAACTGGAATTACTGGATTTCAGTTTTTCACAATGCACGTATTGTGCAAATATGCATATTATTGCAATTTTCACGTAACTGCGTTTTAAACGGCTCACGACTTCCTGACATACTCGCAATCAACTCTAGGGGCGTCATAGTCCAAAGTAAAAATATTTAAACTTGCTTATTGAGTTAACTTTAGGCCACCTTCGTTTAAAAATGAGATTTACTTTAAAAATTTTAGTGGATAGTTTTGTATTAGGTTTTTGATGTGACCTACTACCATAAAAGTGCTAACTCATCAAGATTTAGCCTATTTCTCCAATTAGTATTTAATTTTGAGAATATCTGGTAATGTGTTGTCATGTGCCACGTATTCTTACTGAGCTTCTGTCTCATGTTCTTCGTTAAATTGCCCTCATTATCGATTATTTAGCGCCTGATAAGGTTAATATGAAAGGAAAAGACAACAGAAACTTTTATTTTCGTGAAGAAATCTACTTTTATTATCAGCGCATACGACCTCAGCTCTGTTTATGACTACGCGTTGGCTTCTGATCGAATAAAACTGCTGCTGGCGAGGGTAGCGGATTGTCTAAGGGCCCATTCTGAAGTTTGCGTACGTATGTCTTCTAACCGTTGGTTCTCGCATCACACTTCCGTACTACGTCATCGCCAGCAAGAGAGATCATTTGAACGTTTTCACCGCAGGGGAACGAGGCTTCCTTGTGCAACGTCATTCAGCTTATTGACCGCCTTCTATCAAAATGCCCAGAGAAGACATACTTATAAAACTGTCCCTGAAACGTCCTGCCCAGATAAGTATGCTTAACGGGCAGTTCGCACATTGGCAAGTAATTGTAACTACTAAGTGAATATCAGGTTTCATGTACGCACTTATTTTCACAAGGCCATCAGAGCGTGCGAACCGAGTGCGGGAGATTTTTCATACAAGCTGAAGAAGAGTCAGCTTGTAACATTCTCTTAATTTTTTTTTTTTTATAATTTTGCACATACATTAGTTACTCTAACGAGGTCTTGAAGCCATATTTCGTTGCCGTATGTTAAATTTACTATGGAGTCCATACTGGTTTTAGATTACTGCCAATAATCTGAAGTGATATATTTGCGTTCGTTAAATGCTCCCCTAACGAAAATAATTGTAGAGATAAGCTTACGTTTTTCGACTCGCTGAATTTCATGAACTTCCTGCCGCAAATTCGTCGTGACCTCCTAATCAATGCACGACTGATAACCATAAGTTTACAGACGATGTCAAGTTTTGTTAAACAAAAAAAATTCCCTAAATGGCGATGAGAATTCTTAAATTATATCGCGAGCTACTTCGCCACTCTGTAATAACGAAGTTTGCATTTTGAAAGATCGTAACATAAATGACCAAGTACTACTTGCCTTTTTTAGGCTTGAGTCGAAACCATGTAGAATGTTCATTCACCACACGTTACTGTCATTGTCCCTTATCGAATTTAAGACACTCTGTTTTCATTACAGGACATATACAGCTTCTTCATTAAGATCGGTACTTGAAATAACGTTCTGCTATAAGCTTCACATTTGATTAATAATGGTAAACAACACAGTGGATGGAAATACGTACAAATATATTGGGGTAAATACTTAAAATATTCTCTGGGGACACAGCGCTTCAACATTTTCATTGTATGGTGCTAACTGTGGGGCAAGACAGCCGATTGGTCACACATTTTTAAAGCAATACTTCAAAACAGACGAAATTTCCATTGTTCACGCCCGAATTATGTACAGCAACTGAATAATGTGTTACTTTCCTACCAGTGACGTGTTCCATAACATTCGTCGTAATTTCGCAGAAAATATCTGTATTTTCAACGTTGTGCCAAAATAAAGCATGCTGAAAATATTACACGACTAGCTATACCAAAACACTGTTTGATCCCACCCCCCTCCCAAATTAACCCATTTTTGAGCCAAGCTGAATGACTATATGTGCATGAAGTAGGAAGTGTGGAAGCCAGTTTCCTTCAGCCATAGCCACAAACACCTTTCGTAGATTAAATATTTACTATCAAACAGATACCATAAAGCAGTGTGGTAATAATTGCGGAAGATATGCGTTTCCCCTCGATTTCACATTATCTTTTGAACGACGTGCTACTACAAGTTATAGGATGATCACGGATTGATTGAGTAATTTTGAAATAAATCTTTCAAATAAGTTACGACCCTTACGTGCGTATAGACCGGCATGCACCTAGTGAAGTTGGTAACGACGGAGGGAAATTAGTTCCATTTTTTAACGTATAACTAGTAGTGTTTTGTGAACATTTGTAAAACCTTTTTTTTCCCCCGGTTTTTTATGCATATGAGTGTAAGAATTAGCAAGTTTGTAAAATATTTACTTTTCTAATAATATGTCAGTTTCCTTTGACCTACGCATGAATTTCGTGATTTGGACCCATGGCGATGTTAATTTTACCAATGGTGGAAGAGTACACAGCTTGAATTAAAGTATATCTGAATCAGGCCTACCAAAAGTGCTCACTTTACCATGATCAGCCTATACAAGGAAAGGGCCACAGTGGTGTAGAACTCTTGACTACTCCCCTCCCATCAAAGCAAACAGCGTTCGATTCCCGATGGGTACACCCGGATTCTCGCCCGTGTGGGGGGGGGGGACGTAGTGG
>NQII01001724.1:121556-218716 GCA_002778355.1 Clitarchus hookeri | reverse complement strand
AATGTGTGCCTCCTTCTCAGTTTAATTTTCGCAACTGTGTAAGGTCAAAGAGAGTTTTATATACACTGCAGAGCTAAACAAACTGGTACACCTGCCTAATATCGTGTAGGGCCCCCGCGAGCACGCAAAAGTGCCTCGAGACGACGTGGCATGGACTCGACTAATGTCTGAAGGTATGCACGAGGCAATTCACACCATGAATCCTGCAGGGAAGTCCACAAATCCATAGGAGTGCGAGGCGGTGGAGATCTCTTTTGAACAGCACGTTGCAAGACATCCCAGATATGCTAAATAATGTCCATGTATGGTGATTTAGGTGGCCAACTGAAGTGTCTAAAGTCAGAAGAGTGTTCCTGTAGCCACTCGGTAGCAACTCTCGACGTGTGGGGTGTCGCATTGTCCTGCTGGAGTTATCCACGTCCGTCGGAATGCACAATGGACATGAATGGGTGCAGGTGATCGGACAGGATGCTTACGTATATGTCACCTGTCAGAGTCGTATCTAGACGTATAAGCGGTCCCATTTCACGCCATGTGCACACGCCCCATACCATGACAGAGCCTCCACCAGCTTTAACAGTCCCCTGTTGACATGTAGGGTCCATGGATTTATGAGGATGTCTCCATACCCGTACACGTCCATCCGCCCAATACAATTGGAAACGAGACTCGTCAGACCAGGCAACATATTTCCAGTCATCAACAGTCCAATGGCGGTGTTGGCGGGCCCAGGCGAGGCGTAAAGCTTTGTGTCGTGCAGTCAAGAACGGTACACGAGTAGGCCTTCGGCTCCGAAAGCCCATATCATTTATGGTCCGATGAATAGTTCGCACGCTGGCACTTATTGATGCCCCAAAATTGAAATATGCGCCAATTTGAGAAAGGGTTGCACGTCTGTCACGTTTAATGATTCTCGTCAGTCGTTGTTTGTCCCGTTCGTTCACGATATTTTTCCGGCGGCAGCGATGTCGAAGATTTGATGTTTTACCGGATTCCCGATATTCACGGTACACTAGTGAAATGGTCGTACGCGAAAATCCAAATTTTATTGCTACCTCGGAGATGCTATGTCCCATCTCTCATGCGCTGACTATAACACCACGTTAAAACTCACTTAAATCTTGATAACCTGCCATTGTAGCAGCAGTAACCGATCTAGCAACTTTGCCAGACGATTGTTGTTTTATATAGGCGCTGCCGACCGCATCGCATTACTCTGATTGGTTCCATACCTCTGTTATTTACATACGCACGCCTATACCAGTTTTGTTTTTACTCTCCAGTGCATATATGCCTGAGTACACAAACGTATTTTAATTAAGACCTATATGTCGATCAACACACTTTTTTCCCGATATCTAATTATACGTCGCCTTTGTAAGCCTCCGGAGCTGTTGCTGTTCGCCGCTACACTTCGACCACTGAAAAGACAAATATACAGAAGCGAGTTTGCATGTGGTTCTCTCTTACTTCATTACTTCACTGCAGTCCGTCTCCTCACTTGCGGCGCAGTGCTATGGAGACTAGCCAACTTTCTGAATAACTACTGCGTGCTTTAAAACATAAACCGACAAGTTCGTGTCCAGACACAGACGGGCAAAACCAAGCAATATGGCGCAGGTTGCAACACACTAAGGTCGCATTCTAGAGGTCCCGGGATCGGCCCCCTGTCAAGGCATTTAGATTTCAGCTTTCAACGGTTTTCCGAAGACACTCCCAGCAGGCGAAAGTTTGGTGTAGCGAGGTTGTGCATAATACTTACAAAATAAAGTTAATAATTCATATTTTGCTAGGGCTAAGATTTAAATGAACACTAACTTTTACACACACAAGCAGAATTTCTCCATGCGCCACCACATTAGAAGCAGATTTTTTGCAACACCAGTGCACCTTGTGGCTGAAGTTTTCCCTATGCCCAAATATTCCATAGTAAATTACGTTTTCCTCCCAACCTGAATATAATAAACCTTAGCCATGGCCGTTCCCGTCTGTCATAGCACTGTTCTATCCCCAATGACTCCGCCGTCGATACGTCTAAGCCATTCCTATCTACCTACAAATTTTCTCTCTACCTCACGCCTCACTGCTAGTCAATTACGCAAATTTGGTGCCATATATGGTGGTATACCTAAACAAACGGGTAAATTAATCGATTGTGAGTGGAGATTGCACCTTGAGACGGTGGTTAGACCCATATAGCGAAGGTATTTTCAGGTGTACTCCCTAGGTGCTGGTCGTCCCTGAAGAACGAAACCATAGGATGTAAATGTGAGTGCTACGAGTAACCCCAACGACCAACGGCAACGTCCACCACATTTCCCACATGCGCATATTCGGGTATGACCCCGCTGGGGATCAAACTATAATCTCCCTGGGGAACGCGGTGGTGTAGTGATTAGACTACTCACCTCCCACTTAGGCGAACTGGGTTTGATTACCGGCGGGGTCGCCCCAGGATTTACGCACGCGTGAATCATGCCGTACGATGCCGCTGGTCGGTTAGTTTTCTCTGGGGATCTCCCGTTTCCCCCGCTCTTTCTTTCCGGCGCTGCTCCATAATCAATTCGCTTCGCCCTCATCGGCTCTCAAGACCTCGATGTTAAGAGCCGCCCAAATCTCTTCACTCTTCTGTCGCCGTAATCTCCTCGGCATTGTGAGGCCCGTTGCACAAGCCACGCGGTTGTTTGTACCGCGTCCGTCACACAGCCTCCGGTCTGGACCCGCGACCTGCGAACCGTCCATCTGTCGTCTTGCTGTCGCCGGCAGACGCTTCCGGGAGCCGCGTACGTTGCTTTGTCATCCTCCGCGGAGCGTCCTTGCTGTTCCAGCCGCGGCAAAGACAACTCCTCGACAGGCGGCCGGAGCTGCTCGTGTCAGGAGCGTTACCGCTGTATACTAGAGAGTACTGAAGCAGAAGCGAAGTCACTACAATTCCTGTAGGCTGCCCACGGTAAAATTAACATTGTTTATTCTTCCACCATTTTTCAAATTAACATTTCCACGAACCTAACCACTGTATCCCTGCATCAGTCAAGTGAAAAGAAAATATTTTACAAATTTTCATTTTCTTAAACTAGACGCACTAAAAGAAAATAGAGTAAAACCATTACGGTATTCCCAAACGTTTATCTGGCACTTTTTAATTCAGTGTTAAGATGTAAAATTATCACTGGATGCATGCCAGTCAGTGTGACCCTTAAGTGGCATGCAGGTAAGGGTCAGTGATATGTTTCAAAGATTGATTTAAAAAGTGCTCAGTTTACCATGAACAGTTTATAGCAACATATCCTGAAACACGGAGTATGTCTGTAATAGCAAGTTTACGCACGTGACGCCATTGTGCGCGAAAACGGCACCCCTCCTATAGTATATTCGCAGTATCATCACACGTTTTGAGTCAAACATTTGAGAAATCATTCCACGTGTGACGTTTTTGGTTGCTTCCAAAATAAGTAATTTGTCACAATTCTTTTTATACTTCTGTTGACGTAAAAGTAGATCAGTTTTTGTTTAACTGAGCTTTTTCTTCTGCCTTTTATCTATAAGTTGTAACATTCCATCTATAATCAATACGAATAAAACAGGGAGGAAATAGGTGTGTTGGTAATGCATAACGCAAATAATCTGAGTGCGCNATCTATAATCAATACGAATAAAACAGGGAGGAAATAGGTGTGTTGGTAATGCATAACGCAAATAATCTGAGTGCGCACACATGCGGTGCGTTATTCTTTTGATATAATTTTCCAGCTGTCGTTAACCGCCGCCTAGAAACCTGCCTCCGGCAACATTAGCAAGGTGGGGACTTTCTAATTAGATTGTGACAGAATGGCGTGAGGTATTAAATCTTAACATAATTAATAAGCATCTTGGTATTAAATTTAAGTTCCCCTGATCAACAATCATTTAAATAGTTATTGTATAATCCATATGTGTAATAAACTCCATCTTATACGCTGTGCTCTACCGAATCATGACTCATTATTGAGCAACGCCCATAACCCCTTTCAAGTATGAATGGCTTAAAAGCTACATTCGTAACAGTATGCTTAGTTCAGTCGAGCCAGTAAACAAGATTCAAAAAGGCGGAGTAAAATTTTACTGACCTCTCTCCTGCACGCTTTTCATGGTTCATCAAGCACTTTAGAGATCCCTGCCTACGTTCTACTTTTATGTTCATTGTATATCCTTGCGCTGTTAATAATATTAACGTAGACAGACACCCATTATCTTAATAATGCGCCGATGAAGTGAAATTGTTAGGAACGTGAATAAATTCATTGTCTGCAGAATTAAACACCACTCCTATACGGCGTTTAAACATTGAGCCACTTCTACGTCTATACTGGTCAAGGTTTTCCGTTACTGTAAAGTATATTTTGCGAGCAGGGATGTTTTTATTCTCCAAAGACCGGTATAAAAAGTGTTTATTTTACCATTATCATCTATGTATTATAATATGCATATTTAGTGGCGTTATCCAGCATGTAGGGACCTCCGTGGCCGAAGTTTCTAATCTACCTTCAGTCAACGACGAGGCTGTGTTTTTGAAGTTATTATTACTCTTATTTATCTATTTGTTTCTATACTACAAGGTTCACCTCTTGGCCAGCTTAAAACTTTTAGTGTCATATTTCTGCAGTTAATATACTTGACCCAACAAAAATTTTACTTTAATTTTACAACAGAATTAAATACATATTTTAAATAATTAAAATTCGATAATTGCACTAAACACAATAGGTGTTAATTAAATAGGTAAAAATGAGGAATTAAACTGAAAACAATACTTTTATGACCATTGTCATTATTTTTACTATCAGAAAATATTGTATATACAACATAACAATCAAAACATATTTATAGTTTATTTGTAGCAAAAAGCATTCTTTATTTGATTCCGCAGTCAGGTTGGGACAACAGCTTTTTTTAAACTTCTTATAGATTTCGTTTGCTTGAGGGACTCTGATAGCTCGCTGCAATACTGACTCGCTAGATATCACAAGGAATTTTGAAAATTACCTTTCGTGTGCTTCAGTATTTGTGCATTACTTTTGTTTCTTGAGCTGCAGTCATGCATTGTTTATTTGATGATGAGCTTTGATAATCGGTAACGAAGGAGGAGGGACAAATCATTATTATATTGAGCTGTGTAATTGAAATGCAGTTTACTCCTGTTGTGCATTGTAAGACATTTTGAGGTTTTTAATGCCTTGCTAAAAAAGTCCCGGTTTTGTTTAGGTTAAACAGATATCGTAAACAATGATTCTACAGCTTCTGAATTATATTCCCCTACGATTGATCATTGTTTTACGCGTACGCTTTCACAGTTATTAAAGGGGTCTTAGACATCTTAGTTGGTTACGTAACTTCATATTAGCCTGTTATGTTAACATTTGTTTGTATTTATACAAGTGCTTACGCATCTGCGTGTCTTGGCCACCTTTCACGGTATCGCTTTCAAACAAAAAATACTTTGACCATCTTTGCCCGGGTCACATTGATACAAATAGTTTATTTTTATTTTTTATTTTTAATACTTTGCTGCAGGTAAATGAAAATGTATAAACTCGACGAAAATACGAAAACACAAACTTTTATTAATTTACTCATATTCGCTCTCTTGTAGCATGGTTCTTCTCTTCAAAGGACATAAAATGGTTGGCAGGCAGCCAGAAGAAGGTTTGGTCCATGACAAGATTTTCACCTAATGTAATTCCCAGGTTTCCATGATGCTGAACTCTTGGGATGACAGTTTTGTTTATTTCAGTGCAGGGAATTACTGCTAACATATTTGTGGTTCTTGGGTGTGCAAAATATAATACGGCTATATTTTTGCGGAATAAATTTAATTTTGTTAATATGGCACCAACTTTATAGTTCCAGAAGGTCAGAGTTAATATAGGATATGTTTTCTACAATGTATTATACTGAGGATACTATAAATAATTGGGTGTAATCAGCATGTTGGTGGCAGTCCATACGTCGAGAAAATTTTGCAGCCCAGGTATGTGAAGAGAAAATAAAGGAATACCAAAATGGATCCTTGAGGAACACCTGTACGAATGCTTTGTTTTGCTGAGGTCGATGTACCGTTGCCAGAGTTACGGTGTACCTGCTGTTGCCTACCACTCAGGTAGATACGAAACCATTCTCATGCTGTCCCAGAAAGACCTACTTATTGTATATCGGCTAGGCGTGATAAAAATTACCGTGGTCTAGTGTATTAAATACTTTGGTAAATTCTATAAACAATACAATTGCTGTTTTTGATTCATTCATTGATTTATATATATTTGAGGTCATAACTAGTATCGTATGATAAGTACTATAGCCCGGACAAAAGCTCATTTGCTACTCACATGCAAGATTTTCTATTTCCCTATAAGATACTAGCTGTTTCTGAACTACGTTTCTATTAATATTGACGAAGCAGGAATAATGCTAATTGGCCTCATGTCCTTACATTCCTTGGGTTTTTATAACTTGGCGATAGGTATAATTTAAGAATATTTGCATTGTTGCGGGAAGGCAGAATCGTGCAAAGGGTGGATTATTATGTAAGTAAATGTGGGAATGCAAAATGGAGGGCACATTTTGATAATTCGTGTATTTAGTTATATTCCAATAAAACTTCTCGTAATGATTTACTGACTATACATTCCTCTTGACTACTGACTAAATCGAAGTATATGGGGGCAAATGAAAATAATTCGTAATTTATCAACTGCTCTAAATTCTCACAGTTCACCGATAGAAGCATTCATATCACTTTCCACAATCTTGGATTTTTCAGATAAAATATATGACTCTCCATGTAAATGAAATCTTATAAGTTAATTTTTACCCCAAAATACGCCACGTTAGTTAATTTTGGACGTTCAGAAGCTTCTACCAAATAGTGCTTACTTGTTCCACGAGGATTGTGGGGTTCTGTGGGTAACCATCGTCAGCAGAAGAACATTTCCGGAGCAATAAATATCGCCAGCGCAGCCGAACATATCGCAGCGCTCGCAGACACAAATGGAATTTGTGAGAGGGACCCGCTTCTGTCAACGTTAGTGGAACAAATCACGTGCCGGCGTTCTCCATTCCATTCTGCCCGGCGATTACATGTTGTGATGTTTTGTCAGTTCTGCGCCGTTCCAATTAATGCCGCGTCCTCATGAAATCTCATTTCCTAGCGCCATCCCCACGTCACTCGCAGTCCGTATATCCCACTCTTTATTCTCTTCTCTTTCTGCTCGTCGCCATCCTTTCAACACCCGCTTTGTGAAAGTATGAAACATGCGGATGATTTGACCGCGAGAGTGACGTCAGAAAGGACTAACCTTATCGCTGTACCTGCCCGACTGTACAGGATCGTCCCGGTGTGCGGTGCTTTTCANGACTAACCTTATCGCTGTACCTGCCCGACTGTACAGGATCGTCCCGGTGTGCGGTGCTTTTCAGATTCTGACTCGTGCTGTTACGTTTCTAAGCGCCCTTTCAAAGGGAAGCATGTCTCGGAGATTATTTTGACAGCTCTTCGAACAGTTCGAAGCGTTTGAGGGGGGTCACGTCACGGGGTTGAGGGTTGGTCGTTCCGCCGTACTACGCACCATACCAGTCGCGCGCATATTACCGTAGCGCGTTACTGGAGCTAGAGGACAGAAGAAGGCACTCGCACACGACACCCAGCATATGGGGGACAACCACCAACCCCACCGAAGGAGAACCGACTAATTGTCCGACACGCGAGGAGTGCCCCAAACGCCACGATTGCAGATATTCAACGAGCAAAGATGCCCATCCTGCAGCATTATGTGGGTACCATTACCGTTGGCGGATGGCGGCACGGTGCAGGACTACATTCAAGCAGGTCATTATCAGAGAGAGAGAGAGAGAGAGCGTTGTGGCTCTTAACGAGGTCTTGAGTGGCAGACCGTTATGACGAATGCCCTTAACACTATACATCAACGTCGCCACAGACTACAATGGTGTCGTGACCGATCATCGTGGAGCCATACGAAATGGTAGCAAGTAATCTTCAGTGCTGAATCCCTCTTTCGTCTTATTGGCGACTGACCAACGCATCTGTAGTGTGGAGACAACTTTCGCAGCGCCAAGATGTATGGTTTGTTGTCACACGCCACGCCACGTCCGGATGTCCTGGTGTCATGGTGTGCGGTGCGAATTCGTACGATGCCCCAGCACAGTTGGTCTTCATCAAGGGCACTTCGACGTCTCGATGGTACATTCATGAGTTCCTGAAACCAGCGGCTCTGTAAATTTTGAACGCTCACGCCCGTGCTCGATTCTAACAGGACAACGATTATCCTCGCACCGCCGCTGTCTGAAGAACGTTTCTTGAAGCCATGGCTACTTGTTTATGGCTAGCAGCATCACCAGACCTATCCCCAATTGACTATATATAGGGTGCTGTTGGCCGCTCTATCGCGACTCTGCTCCTAACGCAAAAATTTGCAGAAATTGCGAGAAAATGTTTAAGCTGCATGGGATGGATTATCGCAGGTCACCATTACGGACCACTATAACACCATGCCGTGGCGTGTGGCGGAATGTGTTCGCAAACATGACGGTCCAACGTCATACTGAGAGACATGTGTAGTGAAATAAATAATGGCAATGTAGTCTATTCGCTGTTTCATCCCACATTTAGAGTCAAGTCTTTGAAAAATCTCCCCATGCACGACGTGTTTGGTTGTTTCCTAAATATGTCATATATCACAGGTTTTATACATGTGTTAACATACCTTGTTTTCTTGGTTAAATTTAACTTTTACTTATATTTTATTTATAAATTACTATATATAATTCATATTTAATACTAATAAAACAGAGAAATAAGGTGTATTGGTAATATCTAGTACGAAATAGCTCTTATGCAAAATATAATTGAAGTTATTGTGGACGAGTGCGGTGCTGTGTCACTTTGGTGTAAATATCAAGACTTAGTTAAGCCTTGTTTGCATGAGGCGGAGGAATATCCTGGAAGTAGAACTTTAGCAGGGCTTGAGAAATGTTGGAAATAAACATAATTGTCTATACCAGTCTCAATTTGTAAACATTCCTTGTTATTGGTGAATTTTACAATCCGACACTTCCTTGTAAGTGCAAAAATTTTATTGTAGATGAGTGTATAGTCACGTAACTCTTCTGCAAAGCTGTGATAGCATTTCCACATGATCACCTTTACCACACAAGTTGTGTTGCCTAAACGAGATAATCAGTTTTGCTCGTGTGGCTGCCCTGTCGCAGAAAAATTTTTGATTAAAATTCACGAGCGGTGGAAAGATTTAAAAAATCGGCAAATTACTGGGAAAAAAATACGTTCTTTCGTAGCATTGCATTGATGTGTATTGTAGTTGCCAGCTACGTTTTTTTAAGAGTAATATGCTATTCCATCGTCCTGGTTTCACCTTGGCAATCAGAAAGTTTAGTTTGTAAGCCAGTCTAGGCAAGGTTTCTAAGAAGGAAGGGTTCGCGACATCAAAATGATTAAATTATACAATATGATTTAGTTTATTGGTGTTAATTCATGTCGAGGCTTTTGGGATACTCAACCTATGTGTACGGTTGCTAGTTATTGTTTAATTCAGGCATTTCAATAAAGGAAAATTAATTCTGATTTTTAAATTTATGTAATGAATTTTGTGTCGGACGTAATTTAAATGCGTGGCCATCATTGTAATTGATTTAGAAGTATTTGTATTCTACTGCTTATTCATCACCAGGTAATGTCGTAAATCTGATTATCAGGAAAAGTCTTTCGTGTTAGTTAATTCCACTTCGGAGGTCATTAAATGTTTGTAAAATAGTTTTTTTATACTTATTGAATAGCCGAAATAATATTCGCTTATTTCACTGAAAAATCTGCACAATCGTACCAAAACATTTATAGCTTTTTTATATCAGAGCTGCATCGAAATGTATTATTAAATTTCAAGATAATATACTACAACGTATTTTATTTATTTTCGTTAGGAAAGCAAAAACTCTTATTCGAGACGTGATGACAGAGTAGAATATATATTATTTTCGAAACAACTTTCTTAGAATACTACGCGTGCGCAAGTACAGAAGCTGTGATGAAAACTAATAAGTTTTCTCTCTGCCAAATCAAGTACGCAGTTATCACCACCAAAATTGTACATATATTCCATACACGCAGTCTTGCGTCCACGTGCTTAAGTTTCGTTACGGAAATAGTTTGGTCTAGGAAAGTATGATAAGTGTGTAGTGGATCTTAGGTCTGCTGTATTATAGCGCATAGGGTTGAGCTAAGTTCACCGGGGATTCATATACGGAATTAGACCCCCGTTAATTATCACGTTCCGACAAATATACTCACGTTCGTTAAAAATAACCAGCATGGTGTAATTTTAGCAAACATTCCAAGTGGCAACACCACTAAATTTTCGAGGGAATGAAACAAAGACCTGCCCTATATTTCATCGCCCACGGTATTTTTTTTTTCTCCCAGCGTCCGTGTTTTGCTGAGCTTTCAGAAATGAAAAAGGGAAACACGAGAAATAGAACGTTTTCCTCCGGAGACAAATATTTGCCGTACGTGAGGCGCCGTTCGTAAATGGGTCTGTTGCAACAGCACAAAAAAAATGCAGTGGGAGAAAACAAGAAATTCTTTGGAGCGAGGAAAGAAATATTAATACCGAGGATGGCTTCCCATTGGTTTGATATACTTCCATTCAAAGACTTCAGAAAACCTCTGCGTACTGCTAAGAATNGCCGAGGATGGCTTCCCATTGGTTTGATATACTTCCATTCAAAGACTTCAGAAAACCTCTGCGTACTGCTAAGAATTTTTATCGTATGACTAGATATCTAAGTGTTCACAATGTATTAAATAAGATAATTTGTGGTTTTAAACCACAACTGCTCGAATTTAACATCGAATAGTATTTATTGTGAAATAAATGAGATTTTAAGAAGTTAAAATAACCGCACCTTTCTACAAACAAAACGTCAATAACATTACTAAAGTTCAGCATTTTCTGCACGAAATTTAATTATTTATCAATGTCGAAAATCTGCTATTTCAGAAGTGTGACTGATTTCGGTGGTTTTACCAGAAAAGAACTCAAGAGCTACGTGTTTTCTCGTTCACTGTGTGAAAACTTCATAACATATAGCATATTTAAGTAAAAGTTCTTAAAAATTTTATTTAATATTTTGCCTTTGTTAGACGCGCTAAATTACTTATTTCACATTTGAAGGTGGCTGCCCGAACTAATTTGACCGAGCGCTTGGCTTAAACGTAATGTTATTATTTATAGGTTTAGAGTAAAAATTTCAGGAAGGATCAATCCTAGACCGAACCGAACGTAGAATGAATATGGACTGAACAAAGAATTGTTCACATTATATAATAACATTTTAACACGGATTGAAATGTAAATAAGTGCGAAAGCCGTGTGTAATTGGAATGAAGGAAATAAAAGCCTACATTTTTGTGACTGCGCAAAAAGACAAAACGACGCATAAAATATTGATTTTTAGTTATACATAAACTATTCACATGTATGACTCTCTGCAGTCCATACGGGCAAAGATGTCTGTTTAATTGTTTTCAATGTTTCATAATTAGTTCTATCTTTTGAACACTTTCGTGCTGTAAAAAATGTTTCGAACGGGCGACCGTTTCTTCTTGTATTATTTTAATTCAGTCCAGCTTATTGTTAAACTGACAAACCGGAATTTACACTGCAGTCGGCCTCGTCGACTGGGCTGGACCATCTCGCTCCGTTATTTCAGTTAGGTCTGAGCGTATAACGCGATGTTTCAATCGTCATTGTTCAGTCAACTACGAATTCAACTCTGACTGAAAATTTTCTCTAACTTGGGAACACAGAATGTTCCACCACGAAGCCGACAAACTTCGCCAGCGTGTTTCAGAGTTCATTAGCAACAAAAAAAAAAAGATATACACGTGTAGGTTATGAAGCTCCGTTTCAGAGTTACAGTGACAGAAATGCAATAAATATATATTTCCAAGAACGGTTTACAGTGAATTTGTGGTGCGGATTGCATGGCGATCATCTCATTGAACCACATTTCATACAGAGCGATCTCAGTGCTCATTACTAGAGAGAATTTCTGGAAACCGACCCATCACTCTTATTGTAAGAGTTTACGTTAGAAGTACGACGTGGCATGTGGCTGCAGCTGAATGGGGCACCTCCACACTTCAGCACTGCTGTGACTGAGTTCTTGAATGCAGAGTATCCGCGCAGGTGGATAGGAAGAGGTGTCGCAGTCAAATGGCCGCCGCGATCACCTGACCTCTCCCCATTTGACTTTTTTTTTCTGGGGCTGCCTGAAGAGTAGGGTGTGCAGTGGACTGTTACCAGACACACGGGACCAGTTGATACGTCATATCACTGATCCGAAATGTACTTGCAGACAAGCAGTGGCGGAACGCCGTGTTGCAACGTGTTGTAGCCTGCTTACGGTCAGGTGGGGCCCATTTCGAACAGCTTGTATGAAACCTCCGATATGTAGTCAACGTCAATGAAGATATTTAGTAATTGCACATGTCGTGTTTATTGAATTCCCAACACTGTAACTCTGAAACTAGGTTTCATGTTTCAAATTATTTGTGATTTTCTTATTTCCTTTGTTGTGAAAAAATGTAAGACCACAATCAAGTTTCTCTCTACCTACATAAAAGAATAGGCACACGATTTTGTCTAATTTTATATTAAACAAAATTTTAATGTGAAGGTAATGCGTAAGAAGAGAATTATTTCAAAGAAAAATTATCTATTTTATGAATGATGACATATGCGTTGTGAAGGAGACAGTGCGTAGTTTAAACTAAAATGCAAGAGTTATTAGAGAAATAGAAATCGAACTTTCCTTTTACAGTATTAGAGTGAGACGTAGATACTATTACGCACCTAGCTAGCTCCAGAAGTGTGCGCATTTATTTATTTGTGATAACAATATTATTGTAATTTTTAAATTCCCCTGAAGTACTTCAGAAGTGAAGGGCAATGTGTATTTTTGTATTTTTACGAGATATAATTTTTTGAGTCAAGTGAAGTGGACGGTATCTATGTTTGTGATAATCGTCAAAATATATTAATCAGAGTACTTTAATTAGCCTAAAATTTTGAGATTGGCGTCTAATTCAGTTCTCCAAAGACTGCATTAGTTGGTAGTTTGCAAGACACGCCGATCTATAGCTACTTTGCATTCTTTCTGCCAGTAATCGTTTAGACTGCTAGCTACGTATATTTACTTCACGCAAAGGAGGATATTATACTTAGGCATGCCTCCTACCAAGAGCGGGAACGTCAAATGCGACATAGGCAAGCGAATCACATGACTCGNAGGCATGCCTCCTACCAAGAGCGGGAACGTCAAATGCGACATAGGCAAGCGAATCACATGACTCGTCGCTTCTACGCGCAAATCAATGAAACTGATGTGCAGTATTTCCGTCGGCAACTCGTCTCTACTAGACTTTCAAAGGCGACACTAGCAGACTCATATTAAACAAATACGGGCGTCGTATTTTCCTTTAAATATCTTGTACCAGAGTTTTCGAACCTGAAACTATTTTGGCAAACGACCGTTCAGTTCAGTCACGTGTTCAGTTCCATAAAATATACATTAGTTGAACTGGAAACGGGAAACTATTCTTCGGATATGTTTTTTTAAATATTACACGTCAACTTCTCTGAAACACGCTATGCTGTTTATTTTAATAAAACTCTTTTTATAGAAGCTCTTCTGCGAACGAAGGAGGAAAAGGTTGCACCCTAAAGTTTATGCATAAATGTCTGAACTGTATGGCTACACATATGCATGATTACGATACGTTCAGAAAAACGAGATGATTGACAATTTCACTAAATTAAAAATTTACAAAATTCTGAAAAACAAAAAATTCAAGAAATTTTGACTTAGCGTCTTTTTACACGAACAGTGGAATAAACGTAGGTATGTACAGCATTTTTTTTTTTATTTTAAAGGCATGTGGAAAATTTTGTTAACTGATTCAGGCTGTTCTTATATAAGTGTATTCTGTCCATAACTTCGTCTGGTAATTGAGCTTAAGCTGCCAGTTCCTTCGCAAGCCAATGATAATCGAGTGAAGTTTCGACATACAAGCCCTTCCCGGTAGGAAGAAAAAAAATATTCTTCTCTTCTCCGTTCTCTAGCGTTTTTCATTCAGCTCACGGATTTTACAAAGTTCGCTGGAGTGGCAAAATANTTTCTTCTCTTCTCCGTTCTCTAGCGTTTTTCATTCAGCTCACGGATTTTACAAAGTTCGCTGGAGTGGCAAAATACGGTCGTAGCTATTCCCCTCCGCTGGCGGCTGCACTGTTCCCTTTCATACCCCGACTGCTCACTGTAACAGCATTTTCTGTTTTGCGCTTATTGTGAATGCCCAGCACCTGTGAAGAACTGAATGTGTCGACAGTGCTCCGCATACGACAATTGGGAAACCCGAAACCATGCATCGCATACTGCCTGTTCTCACAGTACGGTGCATAACTGGAAAGGATCATGTGTGGTCATAATCGCCTCGGTGGAGCGTTCACGTGGCGAGAAGCATGGACCACTGAATGAATTATATTGTGTTGGGTTTTGGAGCGAATGGTTACGCCACATAATAGAGAAGAATGCAGAAGTTTAACTAGCGCGTGCATCACGAATTTCAGTCACACGAGCTAGCTGAATGGCTCACTAAACTGCTCGCTATGAGGCATAACCTAACTCTCCAATCTGTGCGTTACGCATTAAAAAAGATAGACCAGCAAATAAGGATCATTTTGTATCACGCATTGGTCAATCAAGCTAAATGACCGTTTCCCTCGCCTCACGCAGCCAATAAACGTCTGAGTTGACCCACGTAAGAACCATCCCCACGCCATTTCGTTTCTGTATACTTACTTGTTCTGTAGTTATACGCATAAAGACTAAACGGAAATAGGGAACCACGGAACTTATAGTCAGCTTCAAGACAATGAACTCCAAAAATTGTATGCTAATTCATGCTATTCTTATTCGTCTTCCGAACGTGACGTCTTTGCAATTACTGTCGTTGATAACCCAGAGTACCTAGTAGGTACCCACGCTGATTGATACGTCTTTCATTACAAAACCATTAGAACTGGAAACCCAATACAATAAAAACAGAATTATTTCCCAATCTGCACAGTCATTTACGTACTCGAGCAGAGGGGAGGTGTTCATAAGCTGCTGTGTTAGTCGTAACACTATCTTTTAATCTGATATAATAATGGCNACTCGAGCAGAGGGGAGGTGTTCATAAGCTGCTGTGTTAGTCGTAACACTATCTTTTAATCTGATATAATAATGGCGTTTAGTTAAACGTTAACTATGGATTCAAATTCCTTCCCGGTATGTCGTGTAGGCGTAGGTCCAGTGACATACGTGTAACTAATTTATATACTTTCACGACCTTAAACCTCTTAACAAACATTGTGGGATGGTGTAAAAACCACTTATGAGTCACTACAATACCATAGTATTTATTTGAAAACATTGTTAATAGTAACATACTTAAGACGTAACGTTTAAAAGTCTATCAGATTGTCAAGTTTTCGACTGATTTAGTCGTCATAAGTCGGTATCCGTTCATACAAAACAAAATACTATAAATCAGCAATATGATAAATGAAATGTGAAGTACAAGAATTTTTTTTAATACTTTGTTATCAAAATCATAATATTATTTACAAATAAAACGTATTCGCTTAACTTTATTTTAATTTTGTGTTATTTCTCTACTATATTCACAAAGGTGAGCTGCAGGTTTGATACAGACATTAAAACGCCATGCACTAATTAACGATAGAAGTGTTGTAAAATCGCAATATGAAGGTTAGAAAAATGTAGCTGACGTTTACTGACCAGGAGGACAAGAGTTGCAAAATATTAGAATGTACGTTTTATCTCTTTTGTTATACTCTCCTTCCATATTTATACATGCATCTTCAACTGTACAAAGCAGAGCTACATCTCATCAGTTGCCACTCTCTTCAAAAGATCTGCCCCTTTTGTTTTCACAACTTCAAAAGAATTGAATTGTTTTCCCTTTCAATACGATTTTCACTTTGAGAAACAGGAAGAAGTCACATGGTGAAAAATCTGACGAATATGGGAATGCTTGAGAACGGGGATGAAGATGTCCACTAAAAACTGCACACGCTTTTGACATGTTCAACTGATCATTCAGAATTTGCCTTACTATCATGTTGTCCATGTTCATCATATCTGCAACTATCCGGCTTCTCAGATGTCGATCTTACCTCACAGTTTCATTAATGTTTTATCAGTTTTTGAAGTCACAGGNACTCGAGCAGAGGGGAGGTGTTCATAAGCTGCTGTGTTAGTCGTAACACTATCTTTTAATCTGATATAATAATGGCATTTAGTTAAACGTTAACTATGGATTCAAATTCCTTCCCGGTATGTCGTGTAGGCGTAGGTCCAGTGACATACGTGTAACTAACTTATATACTTTCACGACCTTAAACCTCTTAACAAACATTGTGGGATGGTGTAAAAACCACTTATGAGTCACTACAATACCATAGTATTTATTTGAAAACATTGTTAATAGTAACATACTTAAGACGTAACGTTTAAAAGTCTATCAGATTGTCAAGTTTTCGACTGATTTAGTCGTCATAAGTCGGTATCCGTTCATACAAAACAAAATACTATAAATCAGCAATATGATAAATGAAATGTGAAGTACAAGAATTTTTTTTAATACTTTGTTATCAAAATCATAATATTATTTACAAATAAAACGTATTCGCTTAACTTTATTTTAATTTTGTGTTATTTCTCTACTATATTCACAAAGGTGAGCTGCAGGTTTGATACAGACATTAAAACGCCATGCACTAATTAACGATAGAAGTGTTGTAAAATCCCAATATGAAGGTTAGAAAAATGTAGCTGACGTTTACTGACCAGGAGGACAAGAGTTGCAAAATATTAGAATGTACGTTTTATCTCTTTTGTTATACTCTCCTTCCATATTTATACATGCATCTTCAACTGTACAAAGCAGAGCTACATCTCATCAGTTGCCACTCTCTTCAAAAGATCTGCCCCTTTTGTTTTCACAACTTCAAAAGAATTGAATTGTTTTCCCTTTCAATACGATTTTCACTTTGAGAAACAGGAAGAAGTCACATGGTGAAAAATCTGACGAATATGGGAATGCTTGAGAACGGGGATGAAGATGTCCACTAAAAACTGCATACGCTTTTGACATGTTCAACTGATCATTCAGAATTTGCCTTACTATCATGTTGTCCATGTTCATCATATCTCCAACTATCCGGCTTCTCAGATGTCGATCTTACCTCACAGTTTCATTAATGTTTTATCAGTTTTTGAAGTCACAGGNCCAACTATCCGGCTTCTCAGATGTCGATCTTACCTCACAGTTTCATTAATGTTTTATCAGTTTTTGAAGTCACAGGGCGACACGGACTTTCATCATCTTCTACCTTCTCCAAACCATCACTTAATCCTTTTTGCGTTGCATTGTCACCGTACACATCCTTTAAGAGTTTCAGACAGTTCATTGGAGATTCCGTTAATTCCACAAGTAATTTCAGGTTCATGCCCTGCTGGCTTTCTCACAAACTACGACCACAGCTATATGGCTCAACAGTATTCTCTTTCCCCAAAATCCACGAGCAAGCCCAATCAAGTAGAAAGATGGGCCAAGGGTGGTTTAATACGAAAGCATTCAGGACAACTACTCTACGCCTGCTTCGTTCCTCACCAATTGTACAGACTCAGAGATATCCCGTACCGTTACTTTAGAGCCACGCCTCGTTTATGATATGTGACCAGAAAAGGATTCGAACGAGATGACATCAGTTCTACACCACCGACTGACTAACACTAACTGGAATGATATACCCTCTCTCGAACTTTACTCGGATGGAGTGGTAGGACAGAAAAAAAATTCTGTTCTGATAGGCATGCTGTCAAATGTCGACACAAGCGTACTTACCTCAAATATAAAACATGCAACTGTTTATTTGTCTGTAACTGGACATTCATTTATTCCAGCAGAATAAATCTTCAGTATATCGAAAAAGAAGTTTCGATAAATGCAATTCATTGCCTACTCATCTACATAGAGTACATAGAAGACATCGAAAGTTTAGCAGTTGTCCAGTTGGGAAATTGTCATGCTGTGGATAAGGTTAGGAAAAAAAAGGTGCTGGCAAATTGCTTTAAAGAAAACCAAAAGACTCGTAAAAACAAGAAGAAACAATAAATTGTTCTTAATAGTGTATAACTACACTTGTGTGCAAAAACTAAGGACGAAGTGGAGAAATTATCATAGCCGCGGAACGAACAGAGAGAACAGACCGAAAGATCAATCAGGAGATGGTCTATGGTCCGTTACGGTAGGGCATTCCGAAATACACGCAGCAAGACGTAATGTGGACTTGTGCAAATGGTATAAAGCACAAGCGCTGTGTAAGCTCAGCACTGCTGTGGAAGATGTTGCTCTGTGCACATCGGGTTGAACAACGCAACGTCGAGTTGCTGTCTGATGCCTGAGATGGCCAACAGACAGTCTCGTAGACATCTCGACGACTTTGCCTGATACCGAATCATTGGGAAGTTGGAAGAAGGTAGAAGCGCGTCTAGTGCGGTGGGGGAGTTTGGGATCGCACGCAGCAGTGTGTTACGAGCTTAGACGGCGTTTCGAATAACAGGAACAGCTGTGCGAACGTTAAGTAGCGGTCCTTCGCGAGTAACCACAGTGGCGGAGGACTGGTTTATGGTACTGTATACGAGGAGAGATTGACGGCAGACATCGGGTGAAATCGCAAGACACGTGCAACACTAAACTGGACGCCCGTTATTGCTTTTACCTTGGCTGGTAGACAGTACACAGGTGCTTCGTTTGCTCAGCCATCTTTACTGTTAGTGTCGTTGGCGCCTGCCCATCGGAAATGGCGACTGACGTGGTGTCGGGAATACAAGGATTGGAGAGCTCCACAATGGAGTCTTGGTACTCTTTACGGATGAGAGACTATTTAGTTGTTTGTGATGTTCATACATCTGGAGACAGCTGGGAACACGCAATCACCCCTCCAACATCGTCGAAAGGCACCGGTTTGCAGGTGGCTGAGTTTTCGTTTGGGAAGCCATGATGCTTGGTGGCCGCACAGAGCTCAATATCTTCCAAGGAGATTCAGTCCTTGGTAACTGTTATTGTACCAAGAATTTCCTTCCTCACGTAAGTGATTACCGGGAATAACAATAATACTATTTATATCTATAAAGATACCGTACCTCAGATCGTGTACACTTCATCAAGAATTAAACCGAGGGAGGTGGTGCTGTGGTAAAACACTGAACTAGCATTCTACAGAAGCAGGGTTCGAATCCCGTCCTGATTTCGGTTTACCAATGTTTTACGAAATCGCGCCACATGATATCAGGGTTTACTTAATATCACATATAAGCCCTGGCCGATTCCTTCGCCATTTTCGAATATTTAGTGCTCCCCTACTAAGGCCTTGTCGCGGTTTGGGTACACTCAAAAACCTAATAAATGGAAAAGTGGTACGCAGTCACAAAAATTTACAAATTAAATAATATGAAGCAGTGACAATAAATGCCATCATTTGTCCAGAATTAAGTGTATTTATTTCTGGAGTCAAGGAAAACTTGCAATAAACCATAGGTTTCTGTCGGTAGAAAGGCATTTTAGAAGTGAGACTACATTTACAAGTGGAATTCGTAAAATTTTAAACAATAAAACCAAATTAAAAATTCTGAAACATGAAAGGGNGAGACTACATTTACAAGTGGAATTCGTAAAATTTTAAACAATAAAACCAAATTAAAAATTCTGAAACATGAAAGGGGACTTCTTCTCGGGAGGTCGGAGTATCCTGCTGCGTTTCCATCAGCGAATAAATATGCAGAGAATACTTTCTGAACTGTAGGTCTATATTTAAACTCTTTTGCCTCTGGGAGTCACGTAGTAGCCCACATATGAAAATGGTTTTCTGAAATACTGGCAGCGTATTTAATACCTTCTCTTCTTATAATATTATTGATCTAATGTGTAAAATTTACTCCGTGTTAAAAATATTCTCGTCTCATATTTTTATGTATTTATCGTATAACATGTAAATTAAATCATATGTATCTTAATTGTCATTTTCATAATTTAGTAGCAAACGTAACGACTATTTCAAAGGGTATGTAGGATCCACTAGTGCAATGGACACCGACCTTCGTCTACTCAAAAATAATATTGCTCCTACTTTGTACACGTCCAACATGTGTACTGTTTGGCCAGTTGGCTGAAGCGTAGAAAATTTCAATCTGGATCACGCGCTACCGTGATGTTAACAGGACGTCTACCGTGTCTGTCGAAAAACGGATCTTCATTTTACCTTCACGCAAGAGTGTACCATTATCATACTACACATAAGGAATGCCAGAAAATATATTCATATTGTTTTCTGTTTTATCTGTAGTTTGTGGCCAGTCTTTCTGTAAGTTACAGCATATTTTTTAGAGTAAATAACCAAGATTTTTAAAAGACATTAAAAATCTTACGTCATATTCATTACACTTATAAAAATTAAAGTTGAATTTTTACTAAATAATTTTGTCTGTTAGGATTTATTTAATTATATTCTGAACCACCCCGGAACGTAGTATTTCATCTGATGTAAGTTACAAACGTTACACTGCTAAAACTTCTGACAAATTTTAACAAAATTTGTTAATTGTTATAATATATTTAAATGTTTATACGTGCTTATTTTCATAACGAGAACAGTTGAAATTACTGACAATTTAATTGCAACTTGTTAACATTTGCTGTCATTTACAAGATGTTCTTGAAATTAAAAATACTTCAGTTTTTCTACAAGTTACGAGCCACTTGAAGACATGTAGCTTTGTTGACTAGGTTACTGCTTCACAGTTCTGCCCTCACTTATCTCACCACATGAGCTCACGCAGAACAGAAACTACACGTTTGTCAGACCATCATATCGGGTATGACAGCCTTCCTCACTCAGTACAAGCCTTGCCTCATACAATTGTACAAGCAGTAGAACGAAACACGGTTTACATGCACTTGAAATAGTTGTAGCTTATGAAACCAATATTTTACGCCATTCTGAGGGAAATGCTGTAATGTAGACACGCAATAATATTGGTCTTGCTTATACAATTATCCATATCGGGTGGTGANTTCTGAGGGAAATGCTGTAATGTAGACACGCAATAATATTGGTCTTGCTTATACAATTATCCATATCGGGTGGTGACATTAGCAGTAGATATGGCTGAAAGTTCATAATTCTCTCCCCGTGTGACTAAACAATGAATTGGTATCGTTGATTTTTGGATAAATTGATATATACGGCTTTCCATCCTTCCCATTTAGATCAGATTATCAGCTCGAAAATGATGATTTTAATAAACAACAACCACATTAAAAAACTAAATTAATTACACTTAGATATGCAGGTGAATTTTGAAGTCATTTTGTGCAATTAAAGAATAAACTAGGGTGTGAATCGACGATTTGGTGTTTTTGTTGAAGATAGTTTTTTAGGAAGACTGCTTAAACTTAATGTTAAGGCATCTGCGAAGACACACACTTAAGTCAGGGTAATATCATCGTCTTTCTTCGATGTTGAAGCTGGCTCCACGGTTCGTTGAACTCTTTTGGAAGCGCTGTTCAGTTTGTTACCTCTGTCAAAAATGTATGTTTTCCCTCCTACATTTACCTTTGGACTGTACAATTTATCTAGAATATAGCATTCGTGGATGGACCAAGTGACCAGCTGAAATTTCTAGAAACATGGGTGTTTAATTATGGGCTGTTCGCGATTATTAGAGCACTTTTGAAATAAACCTGCATATGCTGGTCTCCAAATTATCTTGACCACCCACAATAACCACGTGCCGAGACTCCAAATGAAAAAGTCTTTCACACAAAGGTGGAGTAACTGGAAGGAGTAAATAATACTGCTGTTGAGTCAGCCTTATAGCATTATTTATTAGTAAGATACTAGTACTAACTTCGGTTTTTTTTTAATTGAACCATGTATCCATTCGTCAAAAGTTCAGTGAAGCTTGCCAAGACCTATTCAAAAATGTGTCACAATGTACCAGTCTAATAAACAGATCGTTAAAAACCGCCACAGTCATTATAACTCTTAAGGGTTCATGAAGACCCGTAATGTGATGCCTTGAGGCACAATTTCGCTGCATAGTACAGTTGGCGCTCTGCATGTGACGTAGAGGTGATGCAAACAGTGCAGGTACCCAGAGTTGCATACTCCATTCCACAGAGTTTGCTCTTAGAGCAAACAAAGGAACACACATGACGTGCCGACTACTCAATCAGTCATCCGTGTGCGGTCGAATACAGTACAATGCAAGGTGAGAGTTGTCGTAACGGAAGTGTACTCCAACAACGAGAAGGTAGAAATGCTGCTCATCCATGGAGAATGTAAGTTAGCAGATGAATGCGTTAATATTATTTTGCAGTACAGTGTAGTTCGTTCAAGTGATTTGTACTGGAACACACACATACACACAGTGCTGTTATTACCATTATCAATAGCTTGGTTTGCTCGCCCGTCGTTCATGCTGTTGAAGGTCGGTGTGATGCTAGTCAGGCGCAGCAACTCTACAGAGAGCGATACCCTGACAAGACCCCACCGTCCAGACGGATGTTTTCCCGTCTCGTTGTGAAGCTTTGTGAAATGGGCAATTTAAATCCACAGCAACTCAATCGTCGTAGAACTCGCACAGATAAAGCTGCTGAGGTTACTGTTATTGCTGCTGCAGCAGTTAATCCACACGTCAGCACACGTCAACTTGAAGCCAACATTGGCATTCCGAAAACGAGTGCACATCGCATTCTTATGCGTCATACGTTTCATCCTTGCCATGTACACTTACACCAAAAGAATTGCACGGGAACGATTTCCAGCATCGTGTATAGTTCTGTCAATGGGCACAGCATCAAATTATCTCGCCAACCCGATCTGTTTTCCGGTTGTTATTTTTACCGGTTATTCGTCGTTCTCCAACTCAGGCCAAGTGAATATGAGTAAAACGCATTATTGGGCATTCGAGAACCCGAGTTCGACAGGTGGACCATCAGCATTAATGGAGAGTTAACGTCAGGTATGGGGTGGTTGGCAATAAGAATGCCGTGTATGCACGTCGTGTTCTGGACCTAAAATATCCTGGTAGGTGGATTGGTCGTGGAAAATCAGTTCAGTGGCCTTCTCGGTCTTCTGACCTAACTCCCTAGACTTTTAGGAGCTTTCTATCAAGATTTCCCAACAACTCCAGAGAAAATACAGGAACGTATTGTACGTGATTGTAATGCTCTTTAACAGATAACACTAGAGGAATCAGTGCTGTAATNTAGAAAATACAGGAACGTATTGTACGTGATTGTAATGCTCTTTAACAGATAACACTAGAGGAATCAGTGCTGTAATTTATCCAGCGAATGAACTTGTGTATCGCTGCCAATGGTCACCACTTTGGACATCCATTGTAAATGTTCTACCCCTCGCAGTACCCATATGGATATTACAGACAGGCAGCAGAGATTCCACTTTCTGTGTCGTATTTAATGTTCATGTTATGAAAGTGTGCATTGTGCTACATGTTTAAATAGGTCTTGACGAGCTTCACTGAACTTTTGACCAACAGGTACATGGTGCCATTTAAAAAATTTCTGTTAGTACTCGTATCTCACCAATAAATAATGCTATAAGGATGGCTCCTCAACAGTATTATTGCTCCCTTCCAGTAATGCAATTTTTGCATGATATACTTTTCCATTTGGAGCCCCGGTACGGAGTTATTGCGGGTGGTCATGATAAATGGGAAATCTTTTATTTTAGCACAGACAATGTCTGGCATGCGCCCATTAAAATTGATAACGACGGAGGTCAAGTAGTTTTGTGTCTTTGCGTTGAATTAAAAGTGTAATGTAAACAGTTGTGAATACTGAAATGATTTATTTTGCTTTCTGTTTTTGTGGCATATGTGTGTAATAATTAGCAATGTTGTAAAACATTTACTTTTCTAATAATTTCGTAGTTTCGCTTGACTGACGCGTGAATAAAGCGACCAGGCCAACGGCAATTTTAATTTCACATGTGGTGGAAGAATATACAATGTGCGTACTATCAGATCACAAAAAGGGCTTTCAAAAGTGCTCAGTTTACCGTGAACAGCCTATATATAAACAAAACAAATTTCTGTGGCCGCCAAACAAAGTAATGATATATTTAATGATACGTTCGAAGATGGCAGATTTAATGTTGGCACGCTTCTTAGCGTTGAGGTAAATATGTATATATCAGCAGTTCACTGTTACGTGGTGCAAGTCAAAAAAGACGTCACTTTAGGAGCTATTTATACCGCTCGTTATTTCTTATGGGAGTGACTTTCTTTAACACTGTCGTACTCCAGTAATTATTTTTTACTTAAAATTTTTAATGAACGTAACACACTCCACGTCTCAACCCAATCGTTCATTTTTTTCCCCGACTTGAGTCACTTTCTTTCGTGTCATTGTTTTGTTCTTGCTGTTCTTCACTACTGATTAAGCACTTCTGAAAGCCCAGCATACAATCTTCTTTTCTGTTGACTTTGTTTATTTCGTCATACGCAAATTTACACTGCCATGGACCCTATCACTTTATTCATGCGCCCATCAAGTTTAACTGAGAAATTGTCACTCATACTTACTTTCAATTCAAGTGCATGAACCGAATCTTAAATTATATTTTCTAAATCGCTACCAGCTTTACTGGTAACATGCTGAGCATCGCGTATGTAAACAATGTATGNGGAACATGCTCAGAATCGCGTATGTAAACAATGTATGCTGCCAGTGAAGGTATTTCTTTTTTTCAAAGTTTGATTTTAAAAGTTTTCAGTTAAGCACAAAAACATATGTAGGTGAAGGCATAAATGTTACCAGCAGGTTATTTCTAAATGTATTAAATAACCTAGAACACTTTCTGATTTAATGCGATACCCGTTGGACAGGTATCAAAATACGAGATTGCAATTTCCAAAAGTCCAGTGCCAGTAACAGCTCCGCCATGCGCCAACACTCAAACTACAGAATAGCCGAATACCAACTGCTGTACAGATTCTGAGGTTTTCAAAAGGTCATTAAAATATTAATTATTTTCATTAATAATTCCTACATCCACCGGATAAAATGTATTACTTGAACGATGTCTGTTTCTTCCTTGGCACTTAAACATCCCGGATATTTTGAATATAATATAAGACACCAGCTGAGACAAAAGGAAAAGGTGTGTAAATCTGTGATACCCAGAAAAGTAACGAAAATGTGCTGCTCATTTTTTTTATTTTGCAATACAAGGTAATTTATGTTAGGTTATGTTAGGTTCATGGACCCCCGCCTACTTGAGGCTTTTTTTTCCCGCGTTTGAGGCCGAGAAGTTTAGGTGCAATAAGGACGCAACTTCGACGCTCTTCAAGAGTAGATACCTACGTCGCTACGCGCAAGGATCTGAACTGACGTTGAGGGTGTAAATTACATGCTTGGTCATATCTACGACGTTTTATTGCAGAGGTGACTGATAATATATATATGCAGTTTTAACTCGCTGAGTTGTAAATAACTATATGTTCAGTTCACTTCCCTCGTTGTTTCCTTCTGTGTAAAAAGGCAAGTATTTGGAATGAGCAAAGTCCCTTATAATTGGAACAGTTTCTAAGCGAAATGAATGATAATACTAAGTAATCATCCTCTATAATAGTTGTACTAAATGTAGTGTTTGTTCGCTTCCCTGGTTGATATGGCCTGTGTTATAAGGTTGATAGTATAAATTACAAGCTTTGTCGTGTCTACGACGTTTTCGTGCAGAGGTGATTGATAATATATATGCAGTTTTAACTCGCTGAGTTGTAAATAACTATATGTTCAGTTCACTTCCCGTGTTTGTTCCCTTCCGTGTAGAAAGCAAGTATTCGGAATGAGCAAAGTTCCTTATAATTGTAGCAGTTTCTATGCGAAATGAACTCTCGACTGCAGTGTTCTCGTCACACTGCGTCGTGTACTTACGGGAATTCAAGCGGCGACCCTGTCACTTGATCGGTGGAAAGCGTGCAGCGAAGTACAACGCAGAGACCCTTCGAGTACTTTTGTATGAGCTTGGCCGAGATATTTTGAAACACAGCGCTTTGAAAACCAAAACACTTTTTTTTTTTTAGCTGTGTTGGAGTTTAACAAAACAGTTCAAGCGCCAGGTAGTGAGACCCCTTTAAGGATGCCGCCTGCCTGTCGCTTGAATCGCGTTGCATCGTGTTTTAAATCGGCGTTTTATTTTACTAAACCACTAAACGTGTCCATATTGATACCAATATACGAAAAGAAAACACATTTCAAACGAAATGCGAATAATGCTCTCAATACATTATTGACATTAAAAATTATATTTCCAAGCCCTCCGACATAGCTAAAAAAAAAACCTTTTCCATAATGATGTATCTCGTAATATGCTGGTCGGAAACATGAGGAACTATTATAGGGACCTGCACTTCAGATTTTCCAGCGGTAAAATTATGCTTATAGTCCCACAGGTACACGCAGTACGACGAGAACACTGCACACCAGCCAGAGCCTTGCACGTAAGAGTAATAGGGCACTAGGTACGCATCGCAGTGTCGCCCTTATCGCTCGCTTGCTTCTGAGCCTAAAAAAAAATGGCTAGAAATCTCCAAGAAGGCGACACCCTTAAGTTGCGTTAGCTAGATTGCCAAATTTTTAAGTTTTAAAAGTACTTGGCCCAGAGATTTTTTTTTTGTTCCAGCTTTCGACGTACAGCGATACGGGCGATAGTAATACGAGCGACCAACGCCCCTTCGACCCTACGCGCAAGGCGCTGAACCTGCGTGCAGTGCTTTCGCTCCTACGCTTCACTGTGATCAAGAGTCCTGTAACAGTGGGATTTTATTACACGAGATGAAAGCCCGTAGGTTAAACTACGACTATGCAGATTTATTTTTCTCTTGCCTAAAAGGAAACTGCGNTAATTTTTCTCTTGCCTAAAAGGAAACTGCGCGGGGAAGCTCTAAAAATGCTATTTTTAAGTATTTTCACAGTTTTTTCTCTTAGCATAAACTTAATACTATAAAAACAAAACCGTACAGGCTTAGGTAATTGTTCTTTTTTCTTATCTGGCAAAAATTCGTATTCCCAGGATACGCATTTGCTGAGATACGTGCAAACGCGCAAACAACGAATGTGTAGGAAATATGTCCGGACTACGAAATCTTAAACTGTTATGATTTTTTGTCATAAAATCTAAATGATTAAGTTTACTTTTATTGATTCAACTTAAGAGTGTCTCTCGTCTCGTGCAAGGCAGGTTTCGCCTCCGTGATAGCCCACTACGGACATACTAGACGCAAATACTTAGCCTCTCGGCCNGATCAAGAGTCCTGTAACAGTGGGATTTTATTACACGAGATGAAAGCCCGTAGGTTAAACTACGACTATGCAGATTTATTTTTCTCTTGCCTAAAAGGAAACTGCGCGGGGAAGCTCTAAAAATGCTATTTTTTAAGTATTTTCACAGTTTTTTCTCTTAGCATAAACTTAATACTATAAAAACAAAACCGTACAGGCTTAGGTAATTGTTCTTTTTTCTTATCTGGCAAAAATTCGTATTCCCAGGATACGTATTTGCTGAGATACGTGCAAACGCGCAAACAACGAATGTGTAGGAAATATGTCCGGACTACGAAATCTTAAACTGTTATGATTTTTTGTCATAAAATCTAAATGATTAAGTTTACTTTTATTGATTCAACTTAAGAGTGTCTCTCGGCTCGTGCAAGGCAGGTTTCGCCTCCGTGATAGCCCACTACGGACATACTAGACGCAAATACTTAGCCTCTCGGCCATCGTACTTTTATATTTTTACGTAGCGCTCTTGGCCAGCTGGCCATCCCGCGCTACGACCGCCCGATCGGCGGGGGAAGAGGGATCACGCCCTCTCCATCTCAGGTGTCCCAGCCATGAACCCTGAGGTAACCAAATCCGAAGCCGCGACCTGATTCACAAGCACGGCCACAAGGTTCTGAGAACCCTTGCGCTCAGGCACCGAGAGCCCACTACAGAGACAGCCGTTTGACACCGCAGGCCGCCGGTCCAGTGGCTGGAAACTGCGGATACGAGTCGCGAGCGACCAGTTTACGCATCGCTATCGCCGGCCGTAAATCATTCCCCTGGCGAGAATAAACCGCGACGCCGAGACTGGCTTCGCCTTGGAACGAGAATGGACCAAGCGCCCCTCGGATATCCTTGCAGACGCGTGCCATTACAAAGAGAGATCCATATTACCGTTTCCTATTCTCGGGTCTCTTCCCAATAAATCTACACTTTTTTTTTTTTTTTGTATTTTTACAAACAATTCTCTGTAAATTAGTTGCCGAGCTTATTTTTGTAGAGCTACAAGTAAATCAGAGCGAATCAAAAAAACAAGTTTACTGTGAAATATACAAAACTGATGTTGTAATTTTAACAATCAAGTGATTTAAATTACAAGTTTATTATAAAACATGCGCACACGTAAAAAAAATTTTTTACATTTCGTGAAGCAGTGTGTTGTAAAGACAACATTTCACTTTTATTGCTAAAAGAAAATTTTTGGCGANTTACAAAGAGAGATCCATATTACCGTTTCCTATTCTCGGGTCTCTTCCCAATAAATCTACACTTTTTTTTTTTTTTGTATTTTTACAAACAATTCTCTGTAAATTAGTTGCCGAGCTTATTTTTGTAGAGCTACAAGTAAATCAGAGCGAATCAAAAAAACAAGTTTACTGTGAAATATACAAAACTGATGTTGCAATTTTAACAATCAAGTGATTTAAATTACAAGTTTATTATAAAACATGCGCACACGTAAAAATTTTTTTTTACATTTCGTGAAGCAGTGTGTTGTAAAGACAACATTTCACTTTTATTGCTAAAAGAAAATTTTTGGCGACNTTTTTTACATTTCGTGAAGCAGTGTGTTGTAAAGACAACATTTCACTTTTATTGCTAAAAGAAAATTTTTGGCGACTAGTTACCAAATAATTGTTTGTGCAACGTACAAAGAATTTTTACTGTGTACCGACTTAATTAATATATCTCAGGTATGGAAATAATAACACATAATCTACCGTATGGACAGTTATTGAGTACGAGGTAAATGCAGAGAACAAAATGGGAAGTACAATACATATGAAAGAAGGGTAAAAACATGACTTTTTTTTCCACTGGAGAGCTAATAGTCCCGTTGTAGGGATAATACAATTTAAAAGCGTACTTTCTAGGGAAAAAAAATATTTTTGTTATTATGTAGGGCTGTTCGAGATCATGTAGTTATATATATATATATATATATATATATATATATGATCCCAACAGTTACAATATATTTTATGCATGAAAAATATTATTTAATTCACAAGTGGAGAGTGGTGTTGTTTCGACGGCTCTTAACAACGGGGTCTTGAGAGTCAACGTAGGAGAGAGACGTGGGTATGGAGCAGCGCCGGAATGCAAAGACCGGGAAAAAGGGGGAGATCCCCGAGAAAACATGCTGACCGGCACGTTCGGCACGATTCCCGCGTGCAAAAACGCATAAGTGACCCCGCCGAGAGCCGAACCCAATTCACCTCGGTTGGAGGCGGGTGCTCTAGTTTCCGCGTCACCATCCCCCCCCCCACACCAAGTTCATGTCGATATCACTCAAATTGAGGAAAACAGATCCTACGTGTATCCGCGGCATTGGTAACAACAACTGTGTTGATCTCCTTCATTACACCAGTCAAATAAGGAGCGAGTAGTGATGCAGCTGGAAGTGTAACGACACGGGTCTTGAATCAGACAGACGAATCGAGAGCATACGATGAAAATATCCATTTGACAAATGTTTGGCTTCAGATTTTAAAGTTTTCGTACCTGATACGTTAGCAATGAAAGATGACACGGCTACATATTCGGAGTGTGCACAATACAGCTCTCAGTAGCACCTTACCCGTCCGCAACAATCCTTGGGACGCCGCTGCTCGTACTGATTCGAAATAAAATCTCAAATAAATGAAACAAGCCAAATAAAAAAGTAGTTTTTTCTTGTTTACCTCAAACATGTACTGTATATACTCATGCATGAGAAAAATCAAAATTAAAGCACTTACGCTGTTACTTTACTTAGACCCCAAATATTATATTCCACAATAACTCATCAGNGAAAAATCAAAATTAAAGCACTTACGCTGTTACTTTACTTAGACCCCAAATATTATATTCCACAATAACTCATCAGTAAAAAAAGGCACGCTCCAAAAAAGCTCTTATTCTGAGTTTCTGTAAAATTAACGTTTATCAGTTATTTTTAATTTAGAAAAATAAGCCATTTTTTAAATGAATGTGCTATTAAACAATTGCATGTTAATTAATTTCCATGGTATTTGGTTTTTATCTTTTATTTTATTATGATTACCAAAAAAAAAGTCAAACTTGGCTGACACACTAGATTTAGGATAACAATATTATCAAAAGAATTTATTTCACAGAAATTAAAATTTTTANTAAATAAATAAATAGTGCAGCAAAGAAAATATTTGGGTCAATAATAAATAAGAAGTGAGTATGGTGGAATGAAACATGTTAAAAGTGTTAGCAGAGAGAACAAAAAATGGGGTAAAGGAAAAAAATGCTCAAGGAAAATTCAAAACTACGAACAAAGAACAAAGAATATAAACGTAAAGGATAATAAGGGGAATTAAAAGGTCCTTCGAAAAATCGAAACCTTTTTGAAATACAAGAATATTTCGCAAAATAATTTGCCGAAATTTGTATCAAACTTTTAAAAGTAAATAAAAGGGTGACCAAGCATCAAGTATTTGTTTTAAAAAATGAACGAGGTAGAATAGGTTTAAATAATACTGAGAGCTATGAAATACTTGCGAGAAAATTTTATCGACTTTTAATTTTCCCAGAACCGAATCGTAAGTTAGAATTCCCAAACATTTCGAGAATTTAGAACAAGATACACCACACCTCCTACTACCGTATAAACTGGAGAAATAATTAAAACCTTGAATAATAACAAAACCATTGGAGAAGATTCCATAACAGCTGAACTCTTACAAATGGTCCCAACCAAAGATCAAAAACGATATACAATTAATTTTTGAAGAAATTTTGAAAACATAAAAGATCACAGAAGGACGAAAGTGGCCATAATACATCCATTGCATTAGAAAGTAAACAAACAAGACGTTAACAGTTACAGAGAAATTTCCCTAGTACTTATTGGACATAAAATACTTTCAAATATTCTATTTATTACAGTAGAAAAACACTGTATAGTCATTTAGGGGGATATCAAGGTGGATTTAGAAAATACAGGTCCTGTACAGAACAAATATTCAATCTGAAGTCAATAATCCTACCCAGAGTACAGAACTCTAAGGATATAGTCATGACATTTGTTGATTTTGGAAAGGCCTTCGACTCTGTTGATAGAGAAACTATAAACTAAATAATCAGAGAATTCGGTATTAAATCTAAATTGGCAAATCTAATACGCGAAACACTTATAGACACAATCTCAAAACTAAAATTCATGAGCGAGATAACCAAACCTTTCAAAATAAACACAAGTGTAATACAAGGTGACGGGTCATCTCAACTCCTTTTCAATTGTGTCCTGGAGAGAATAGTGGCAATTTGGAATGAACAATTTAAATGATGTAAAATATTACCAGTAGTTTTGGGAAGAAGGAGCAAACATTGGCATTCAAATCAATTGTCTAGCATTCCCAGATGAATCTGCTATACTTTATGAAAATCTAACCACTGCAGCAATACAAGTTAATCTCTTAGAAGACGTACATAGCAGTCGAACAAGCTTTGAATCTACGCAGAAAAAAAAACAAATTTATTGCAAACATTAAAAACACTTCGAAATTCTTATTAACTGATATTGGCGAGATAGAACCGGTTAAAAAATGCATGTATCAAGGAAAAATAATTCAAAAAATTGTTTAGAAAAATCCGCTATAGAAGAAAGAATACATAAAATGTAAAGAGCATATTGTATAATTAAAGATATTTACAATAAAAAATTTGTATCTAAGAATGCGAAAATAAGACATTACAGTATGACTACAGTAATAAAGCCGGAATGTCTATACGCAAGTGAATGTCTAGCATTGAATCATAAGTTTGGCAAACTATAAATAATAGAAAGTCGAATAATTAGAAAAATAATAGGTTCACGAAAAAATACAGAAGTTTGGGAATTGAGAAGTGATGATTAAATGTATCAAAATATAGAAAATATAACAGAAAAAATAGAAAAAAAAATAAGACTGATTTTTGGGACATTTGTACAGAATGGATGAAAATAGGTCACAAAACAAATCTTTAAATATCTTTCGTAAAAAAAGTCAACAAGAAGTTGGATTCAAGACGTCAAGNTAAATAAATAAATAGTGCAGCAAAGAAAATATTTGGGTCAATAATAAATAAGAAGTGAGTATGGTGGAATGAAACAAGTTAAAAGTGTTAGCAGAGAGAACAAAAAATGGGGTAAATGAAAAAAATGCTCAAGGAAAATTCAAAACTACGAACAAAGAACAAAGAATATAAACGTAAAGGATAATAAGGTGAATTAAAAGGTCCTTCGAAAAATCGAAACCTTTTTGAAATACAAGAATATTTCGCAAAATAATTTGCCGAAATTTGTATCAAACTTTTAAAAGTAAATAAAAGGGTGACCAAGCATCAAGTATTTGTTTTAAAAAATGAACGAGGTAGAATAGGTTTTAATAATACTGAGAGCTATGAAATACTTGCAAGAAAATTTTATCGACTTTTAATTTTTCCAGAACCGAATCGTAAGTTAGAATTCCCAAACATTTCGAGAATTTAGAACAAGATACACCACACCTCCTACTACCGTATAAACTGGAGAAATAATTAAAACCTTGAATAATAACAAAACCATTGGAGAAGATTCCATAACAGCTGAACTCTTACAAATGGTCCCAACCAAAGATCAAAAACGATATACAATTAATTTTTGAAGAAATTTTGAAAACATAAAAGATCACAGAAGGACGAAAGTGGCCATAATACATCCATTGCATTATAAAGTAAACAAACAAGACGTTAACAGTTACAGAGAAATTTCCCTAGTACTTATTGGACGTAAAATACTTTCAAATATTCTATTTATTACAGTAGAAAAGCACTGTATAGTCATTTAGGGGAATATCAAGGTGGATTTAGAAAATACAGGTCCTGTACAGAACAAATATTCAATCTAAAGTCAATAATCCTACCCAGAGTACAGAACTCTAAGGATATAGTCATGACATTTGTTGATTTTGGAAAGGCCTTCGACTCTGTTGATAGAGAAACTATAAACTAAATAATCAGAGAATTCGGTATTAAATCTAAATTGGCAAATCTAATACGCGAAACACTTATAGACACAATCTCAAAACTAAAATTCATGAGCGAGATAACCAAACCTTTCAAAATAAACACAAGTGTAATACAAGGTGACGGGTCATCTCAACTCCTTTTCAATTGTGTCCTGGAGAGAATAGTGGCAATTTGGAATGAACAATTTAAATGATGTAAAATATTACCAGTAGTTTTGGGAAGAAGGAGCAAACATTGGCATTCAAATCAATTGTCTAGCATTCCCAGATGAATCTGCTATACTTTATGAAAATCTAACCACTGCAGCAATACAAGTTAATCTCTTAGAAGACGTACATAGCAGTCGAACAAGCTTTGAATCTACGCAGAAAAAAAAACAAATTTATTGCAAACATTAAAAACACTTCGAAATTCTTATTAACTGATATTGGCGAGATAGAACCGGTTAAAAAATGCATGTATCAAGGAAAAATAATTCAAAAAAATTGTTTAGAAAAATCCGCTATAGAAGAAAGAATACATAAAATGTAAAGAGCATATGGTATAATTAAAGATATTTACAATAAAAAATTTGTATCTAAGAATGCGAAAATAAGACATTACAGTATGACTACAGTAATAAAGCCGGAATGTCTGTACGCAAGTGAATGTCTAGCATTGAATTATAAGTTTGGCAAACTATAAATAATAGAAAGTCGAATAATTAGAAAAATAATAGGTTCACGAAAAAATACAGAAGTTTGGGAATTGAGAAGTGATGATTAAATGTATCAAAATATAGAAAATATAACAGAAAAAATAGAAAAAAAAAATAAGACTGATTTTTGGGACATTTGTACAGAATGGATGAAATAGGTCACAAAACAAATCTTTAAATATCTTTCGTAAAAAAAGTCAACAAGAAGTTGGATTCAAGACGTCAAGAAGGATTTAGGAAAAAACAAAATAAAAACAGAAGAAGCTACAGAAAGAAATGTTTTTAAAGAAAAGATTTTGAAAATGGAAGGATTCCAAGGTCGAAGGGGTAAAAACAGGCTCAAAATGGTTCAAATAAAGATAAAAGAAAGATATTTAAAAGATAAAAGAATATTGGGAAAAACGAAAAGAAAAAAATGATAAAGAATTGAAATTGATATGTAATACCCAGATGGCCTAATTGAAATAAAAAAAACAAATAACTGTCGGGCTTGTGTTCTTGGTACAGATTCCATTTCCTTGCTCAATTAATTAGTGACCTAGGAAGTCTGACCTTGGTTTGTAGCTATTCACAAGTAACAGAGACCACTGAATGTACGTGAAAACTGCAGTTACAAAATTTCAATTATAAGTATTTTTATGCCTATGTTGTTGCTAATGTCACCTACTTAATAACTGAGAAGTCGATATAAGGACGGCTTGCACATCAAATTAACCAAACTGTAAATTTGATCATCGTCACTCATTTTCGCCTCTGCTCGGTGCACTTATTTCATTTACGGAGTTGCTTTCTTACTAAATATTTAGCTTACAGTTAACGACACACATAATCTGAAAAATGATTTACATATGTATTGTTTTCCCAGTAACTGGTATTCGGAAGGCAGTACTTTGGTGATGAGTAATCTTCGCTATCAGAGATACCTTATCTGTAATTGAAAATGTCACATAAATCCAATCGCAAAGTATGTTATCTCTCGTTTCATGGGAAGTACTCTGACTCCGAAAAGCATATAAGCTAACGGCAGAGCTATTTTAAAACATTAATTTTATAATATCGTCAGCAATGAAAATTAATAAGCAATAGTCACGTATTTTTAAAGGATTGAATGCAGTATTAAACTTTGGTTTGACGTATAATCATCATGACTCATTTCTGTAGGTTCTGTCTCGCGCTTCTGAATATATTGAATTGGATTTGCATCGCTTATGTAGTCTATTTGCGGTTACTTCATACTGTTTTAATCAGACCTTTGAAAAACCACACTATGTAGGACGTGCTTGGTTCTTTGCTAAATTGCATCGTGTATCACAAGCGTTATACTTCTGTTAACATAAAAATACCACATATTTGGTTTCTCAAGACCTCGATGTTAAGAGCCTCCCAAATCTCTTCACTCTTCATATTTGTAGTGAAATTAAACATTTACTTATATTTCACTCATAAATTATACTATTGTTTGTGAAAAATGCAACATCCAGATAGAATGGCCACAAATTAATCCATACGGAGGATGTGTATAACAATGTACCAACAATAAGTGATTACGATTGCAGAGGTATGGCGTACATGTAGTCCCAGCAGCGCCCTCTCTTGTCTGACTGGAAATGTTGGTGTTACTTCAAGCTCAGTCAGTGAATAGCAGTCAAACGAAGTGATAGTAAGTGCAAGAATGCCTCATCGACATCAAAGGGCGCCATATCAGCATGTAACAGAGCTCAAACGGGACAGAATCGGTATCCAGGAAACGGATTTGTCATACCGTGACATTTCTGCTCGTACAGGGCCTGCTGCTACGACAGAGATGCGTGTATGGCACCAGCGTATAGAAGAGGGTCGTACTCAGCTACAAGTGGGTACTGGATCACGCAATGTGACCACAGCACGGGATGACCACCATCATGTCCATATGGCCGTAACGGACCGTACAGCCTCGGGCCACAGTGTTGGCTCGACGCTGCTGGAACACTGCAACGGGTGTGGACCTGTCTGCGTCGACGGTGCCACGCCGTCTGCTGCGGGCTGGATTGGTGGCACGCATACCATTGCGCCGGCTTCCATTGTACAGAATCCACTAACGTCTCAGACTGCAATGGGTACGTGAACGCCGTTGCTGGCGGGCTGAGTGGCAAAACGTAGTCTTTCTTCAACCTGCACTACAGTGATGGCCGCATACGTGTTAGACGCTACCGTGGTGACCGCAATCTGGCAGCCTGCATCGTGGAGCGGCATAGCTGACAAGCGCCATGTGTGATGGTTTGGGGTGCCATTGGATACAACATGCGATCTCGTCTCCTACGTATTGAGGGATGTCGGAACAGCGACCGCTACATCAGGGAGGTATTAGACCCCTCCTTCAGGCACTGCACATCCCATATTTCAGCAGGACAATGCCCGGCCACGTGTGGAAAGGAATGTGCAAGCCTTCTTCAATTAACGATGGGTACAACTGCTTCCCTGGCCTGCACGTTCGCCTGACATGTCACCCATCGAACATGTTTGGGATATGGTTGGTCAGTGACTTGTTCGTCACGGTCCTCCAGCAACCACTGTTGATACTTTCTGGACTCGCACACAAACCGCGTGGAGGGAGATTCCCCAGGAACATATCCAGGTCCTCTTTAATGCCATGCCACGACGTCTTTTAGGTGCTCTGATTGCAGCACGTGGGGGCTTCACACCATACTGAATTCTCAAGGACAGAGATCATGTACAGTTCTGTAATCCTAATTAATTGCGTATTGTCATGTACCTATTGTGTGNTTAATTGCGTATTGTCATGTACCTATTGTGTGGTATAAACATAATTTCAATCACATGTATCCTTCTTGGTGTTGCATTTTTCACAAACGTTAGTGTATAATATAACATGTATTATATATATGAATAAAAATATGGAGAAAAAAGGTGTGTTGGCAATGTCTAGTATGAAATAGTTAACCTTCAAAATATTATTAGACTGATGCGCACGAATGTGGTTCGCTGTCCCTTCGGTATAATTTTCTAAACTCGGTTGATCTTTGTTTGCATGAGGCTGAGGAATAGCCTGAAAGCAGAACTATAGCAGTGCAAAGTTGAAAGTAACCGTAAATGGACTATAGTCTGTTGTGTTCCCTTGCCTTTCGACCACGACTGTTGTTTGTTCTCCAGACACAAAGGAAATAAAAAAATTCGCCTTCTCTTTCCTGCCTTTCCTGGTGTTAATTATCGCTTCTCTTTGCTGAACTTTTACGCTGAATCAAATGTCCAATTAGCTTCCAGTTTCAACTGACCTAACGTTTTTGCTCGGGCAGTTCGCAATTAAGGCCCAGGATTTTTTTTTNCCAATTAGCTTCCAGTTTCAACTGACCTAACGTTTTTGCTCGGGCAGTTCGCAATTAAGGCCCAGGATTTTTTTTTTTCATCTGAAACCTGAATTTAAATAAACCTTCTTCATTGAATAGGTTAGTGATTACAATAAATTATATNATTTTTTTTTCATCTGAAACCTGAATTTAAATAAACCTTCTTCATTGAATAGGTTAGTGATTACAATAAATTATATTTAGTCCACATATCAAAGGGAGGTATTACAAAACGACTATCTCACAAATAAAGCAACCTTATTAATATTTTATTAGTTGATCGTGTATTCGTCGCGTGCTTTGTCTCCGCTTGGTTTTAAAATGGTTTTAATTTATTATAGAATATATCAAAGATTATTTAAATAACCTAATTTCCATTTAATTTATAGCTGCGTTGTTTTATCTTGTAATTTAGCGTTTGTGTAAGCCAGTCGTTCTATCTTCGTTCCTTCGGTGTATCCTCTTTATAAAATTGTTAAACTTTTTTGTCAAAAATAAACATTATTTGCTTTAAATGAAAGTTTTGTATACGCTCGTACACAGTCATTCAAATTTTGTATTTTAAAATATTCTTTACTTATTTGATCCACAAAAAAATGTATTGAACAATACGTGTATGCCAATAAATACATACTGTAATTCAAGTACTAATTTTGGAAATATGCACCTCCCGTCTCCCCGATTCTATATCACAGTTTGAAAACGGAAGCCTATTTTCATATGCTTTTTTTATGAACTGTTTGGAAATATGTTAAAAGTTTTCTGATGAATTTCCTAGGACAGAATGTGAGAAACATGTTTGAATACTATCTATATTTTCACTAAACACAAAAGACGCAGATACGATTAACTTTTCTCGCTATATAGACAGCCGAGGTACATGAAAATATATAGAAATATCCGGGTAGCAAAATGCATATTTTAAAACCTAATTTAACGTTGAAAAAAATGTTGGCAAATACGCAATCCTTCTTCAGCATCATGCTTTCATAAGTTTCTTTGCTAGGCCAGGTAATGATGGTCATGAAGCGAAATTTAAACATCCTGATAAGTTACTCTACATTATTGATTCATAAACATAATATTAAAATTTATTTATTCTCTTAGTTAACAAATTCTTGAAATCTTGATTTTCCTGAAAATCAGTAATAATATAAATGGGTTCTGGAGATACGCATCGTTTACCCACGCTAAGAAGTTTTGTTAATTTTGAATTTCGATTTACCTACATATAGTTGTACAGTATGGTGGGCCGACATTTTTTTTTTTTATTCACTGTACCGCGGAAAACTTGCCTCTAAGGTATCTTAGTAAACTGCAAAAACAAATTAAATAAATTTTTACGTCTGGCGGTAGCACATCGAACTTGAATATTTAAAATTTGTTGCAAAAGTGATAGTTTTCATTCGTTTTTTAAAGCTATAAACGAAAAAGATTAAAAAAAACTGCTTCGATGAAAAAGTTTTAAAATAAAGACAATAAAGCACGTTGGAGTAAAAAAAACAACCTAAATTACTTCATTTAAGGTAGCGCAAAGCATAAAAAAAAATCCACGTCCCGCGATGCGCATGCGTGTGCTTCGTGAGACAGCAATTTCTGTCAGATGTTTACTAACCTAGCGGTGTGTTGTTCCTGTGAGTTTTCATCGCGTTTCTTAAAGACTGATTCGATTAATTAGTTATTTGATTAATTGATTATATTAACCACTGTGTCANGTTTTCATCGCGTTTCTTAAAGACTGATTCGATTAATTAGTTATTTGATTAATTGATTATATTAACCACTGTGTCACGGATGCTTCCAAGAAAATTACTCGCAGCGACTTAAACTGCCGGTTATTTGGCCACCCAAAGGAGTTATCTGTGAATAAACATCCAGATTATGAAGACGTTCTCAAATGATATTTCCATNATGGATGATTCCAAGAAAATTACTCGCAGCTACTTTAACTGCCCGTTATTTGACCACCCAAAGGAGTTATCTGTGAATAAACATCCAGATTATGAAGACGTTCTCAAATGATATTTCCATGAAAATTCCAACTTAGCCTTGAAATCAAACAAGTCAGTTAATTTTTCTCAGGTTTCGAATATTGTGGCACCACAATTTAAATGTGTGTTTGATAAAGCTTCAATACTAACAGTAACGCCTTGCAGAATTGTTCAGTTAATAAATGCATACCATGACAGTTATCGTAATGTTATGAAGTCCTTTAAGCGTGATAAGGAAAAGGAAAAGTTAAAAAAGAGAGATGAAGATTTAAAAAAAATCTTTGTTACTGTTTGATGTATCTGCGTGTAAGTGCAAAATAACATTAGACTGCAATTGTGAAATGGTCACTAAGGTTTGTGAGTGTCCTGTTTCTATTATCTGTAACTGAAGAAAAAGCAAAAAAGATACCCATCATTGAACTTAAATTCTTGTACTTCCAAAGAATGTATGTCATAGGTAAAATTGGAAGTGTGGACGTAAAGGAAACAAAAAAAAATTACCCAAAGACATTATAGGAAGTTGGTTGAACAGAAAAGAACTCAGTCCACTATTTATTTATTATCACAGCCATTTTGCTCAAAACATACAGATGCAGAAACTCTCCTGCCATCTGAAGACATTGAAGATGACAACGATAAAGATTTTGAAGAACTCACGCCTAAAATTAAGTCACCATGGCAGATGCGCATTAAATTGAAAAATACTGCGCTGACTAGTGATCACTTTGGATTATCAGATAGAGTAACGGCAGCTATCGCCTCAAGTGTGTTGCAAGATTTTGGCATCGTAACTGCTGATGACCACACCCATGTTGTTGACAAAAATAAACTTGGAAGGGAAAAAACTGTTAACCGCTGCTCAGAACTTCAAATGCAGAACAAGGACAAGCATAACCCACTTCAAGGACTATATTTTGATGGGAGGAAGGATAACACTCTAGTGATTGAAAAAGTCAACTCAAAAAAGTTTCGAAGAAGCATAGAAGAGGAACATTATTCAATTTTACAAGAACCAGGTTCTGTGTACGTTGGTCATGTTTCACCCTCTTCTGGGTCTGCTCAAAACATTGCCAGTAGCATTCTTTCTTATTCGACTGAAGCTGGATTTTCACTTCATGAACTGGACGTAATTGGATGTGATGGCATCGTTACTAATACGGGGTGGAAAATCGGTGTTATTCGCACAATTGAAGAACAAGTTAAAAGACCACTACAGTGGGGGGCGTGCCTCTTACATTTCAATAAACTGCCATTCCGGCATTTATTTAAAACTTTAGATGGTGAAACGACTGGGAGAAAATCATTTAGTGGTCCGATTGGCACACAGCTCAGTAAATGTGAGAAACTCCCAGTGGTAAATTTTGACAGTGTTGAGTGTGAGATTCCAGAAATTGGCCGGCAAATTTTAAGAAAAGATCAGCAGTACCTGCTGGACATAAGTTCTGCTATAAAATCAGGCAGCTTTCCTGAAGATTTATCTGTTCGTGAGCCTGGCACATTTTCCCACTCAAGGTGGTTAACAACGGCAAACCGAGTTCTCCGGTTGTATTTAAGTATTGAAAACCCAACAGACGAACACAAGATCTTAGTTTCTTTTCTCCTAAAGTCATATATACCGTTATGGTTTCATGTCGAAAAAAGTAAATACTTCACAAATGGACCAGAACATGTATTTGAACTTATAAAATCGTCGAGATTCCTGCCCGAAAACTTGCTGGAAGTTATTGACCCAGTAGTTGAGAGAAACACATTTTTTGCCCATCCAGAAAACTATTTTTGAGTATAATAGTAGATAAAAGGGATGATATAAGAGAGTTAGGTTTCAGAATAATTATAAAGGCTAGAAACTTAGCTTTTAAAAGAAAGTCAATCAGGAGTTTTCAACCACCCAAAATCAATTTCCTAACTACAGGTCCAGACCACATCGAAATGATTCACTGGAACACTACTACACTTTCACCACCACCTTTGCTGCGAAGAGTCACCTATCAAGAGATTTGGTCTAGGGTCCAATCAGGTGGAACAGCGGCTGAGTGGAACTTTGACAAGTTCCCATGTCACACCCAAGCAGTAGAATGATGCGTGAAGCTGGTAACCGAGGCGTCACAAAAAGTCGTCGGCTCCAATTCCAGAGATGGTTTTATAAGAACTACACTTCTCTCAAGATCTTCAATGCCTAGTTTGTCAAGCAAATCTTATTTCAAACTACCAAAAGAAANATATTTTCAATGCCTTGTTTTTCAAGAAAATCTTATTTCAAACTACTAAAAGACAGTAAAGACAGGTAAAGGAATATATTAAATTACAAACTGAAATTTTACAATATCAGGAAAATGATTCTTGTTTCAATGGAAGTTTGTCAATTTAAAAAAAAAAAAAAGGATTTTTTTAAACGTAATACATTACTAATAAATTGTAAAATGTATTATTTGTTTAATTTATTTATCATCCCTATACTTTGTTCTACTAAAATATGTCTATAGCTACTTGTTATAGAAGTTATTTGATTTATTTCAATTTATTACAAAAATTATAAAAAAGGTATATATTCTCAAATGTGAGGGCCGATGCGCTACTGCCAGACGTAAAAATGTATTAATTTTGTTTTTNGGCACACAGCTCAGTAAATGTGAGAAACTCCCAGTGGTAAATTTTGACAGTGTTGAGTGTGAGATTCCAGAAATTGGCCGGCAAATTTTAAGAAAAGATCAGCAGTACCTGCTGGACATAAGTTCTGCTATAAAATCAGGCAGCTTTCCTGAAGATTTATCTGTTCGTGAGCCTGGCACATTTTCCCACTCAAGGTGGTTAACAACGGCAAACCGAGTTCTCCGGTTGTATTTAAGTATTGAAAACCCAACAGACGAACACAAGATCTTAGTTTCTTTTCTCCTAAAGTCATATATACCGTTATGGTTTCATGNATTGAAAACCCAACAGACGAACACAAGATCTTAGTTTCTTTTCTCCTAAAGTCATATATACCGTTATGGTTTCATGTCGAAAAAAGTAAATACTTCACAAATGGACCAGAACATGTATTTGAAGTTATAAAATCGTCGAGATTCCTGCCCGAAAACTTGCTGGAAGTTATTGACCCAGTAGTTGAGAGAAACACATTTTTTGCCCATCCAGAAAGCTATTTTTGAGTATAATAGTAGATAAAAGGGATGATATAAGAGAGTTAGGTTTCAGAATAATTATAAAGGCTAGAAACTTAGCTTCTAAAAGAAAGTCAATCAGGAGATTTCAACCGCCCAAAATCAATTTCCTAGCTATAGGTACAGACCACATCGAAATGATTCACTGGAATACTACTACACTTTCACCGCCACCTTTGCTGCGAAGAGTCACCTATCAAGAGATTTGGTCTAGGGTCCAATCAGGTGGAACAGCGGCTGAGTGGAACTTTGACAAGTTCCCATGTCACACCCAAGCAGTAGAATGATGCGTGAAGCTGGTAACCGAGGCGTCACAAAAAGTCGTCGGCTCCAATTCCAGAAATGGTTTTATAAGAACTACACTTCTCTCAATATTTTCAATGCCTTGTTTTTCAAGAAAATCTTATTTCAAACTACTAAAAGAAAGTAAAGACAGGTAAAGGAATATATTAAATTACAAACTGAAATTTTACAATATCAGGAAAATGATTCTTGTTTCAATGGAAGTTTGTCAATTTAAAAAAAAAAAAAAGGATTTTTTTAAACGTAATACATTACTAATAAATTGTAAAATGTATTATTTGTTTAATTTATTTATCATCCGTATACTTTGTTCTACTAAAATATGTCTATAGCTACATGTTATAGAAGTTATTTGATTTATTTCAATTTATTACAAAAATTATAAAAAAAAGGTATATATTCTCAAATGTGAGGGCCGATGCGCTACTGCCAGACGTAAAAATGTATTAATTTTGTTTTTNAAAAAAAGGTATATATTCTCAAATGTGAGGGCCGATGCGCTACTGCCAGACGTAAAAATGTATTAATTTTGTTTTTGCATTTTATTAAGCTACCCTAGATGCAATTTTTCCGAGGTATAGCGAATCAAAAAAACAAAAAAAAACAAATTTTTCGGTCCTATTGTGCAGGATGATTATAAAAGAATAACCCAACTTTGAAGGTCTATAATATCAAAGACAAACAACCTACAACCTTGATTGACCAATCAAATGAGCCGTGGAACCGTAAAGTTTGTGTACCATACATTCATAAATATTCGATGTGGCCACCATGAGTGCCCCGAACGACGTCTACGTGATAATCAAACTCGTCCCACGCTCTTGTCAGCATGTCCGGAGTTACGGTTTAGATGGCGTTCGTAACTCTCGGTTTGAGGTGGTGAGGGGGAAGCGAGCTCGCATTCGACACATCAATGTGAAGGGGGCGGTCTGATGTTTCCTTGCCCAGAACGAGGTAGACGATGCCGTAATGTCTAAGCTGGTTTTTAGCGATNGAAGGGGGCGGTCTGATGTTTCCTTGCCCAGAACGAGGTAGACGATGCCGTAATGTCTAAGCTGGTTTTTAGCGATGAAGCGACGTTCCATACAAATGGTAAGGTGAACCGGTACAACTTGCGGATATGGGGTCAGGAGCCTCCACATGAAANGAAGGGGGCGGTCTGATGTTTCCTTGCCCAGAACGAGGTAGACGATGCCGTAATGTCTAAGCTGGTTTTTAGCGATAAAGCGACGTTCCATACAAATGGTAAGGTGAACCGGTACAACTTGCGGATATGGGGTCAGGAGCCTCCACATGAAACCACCGAACACGAGCGCGCTTCCCCCAAAGTGAACATGTTTTGCGCCTTATCCAAAGATACTTTTTCGGTATTTTCTTTTTTCACGAGCTCACTGTTACTGGAATCCCTTATTTGGACATTCTTACAGAATGGTTGTTTCCTCAGATAGAAGAGGCAGCGGGTGACTTCATTTTCCAGCAGGATGTTGCACCACCCCATTGGCANAATCCCTTATTTGGACATTCTTACAGAATGGTTGTTTCCTCAGATAGAAGAGGCAGCGGGTGACTTCATTTTCCAGCAGGATGTTGCACCACCCCATTGGCATCTAGCTGTTTGCGGATACCTGAACGAGACATTGCTCCAACACTGGATTGGTCGAGCAGCAGCTGGTGGCCAGGCGTGACCAGGCTCTTCATCGCTGGCCCCCAAGAAGCCCGGATCTTACCCCATGTGATTTTTTCTATGGGGGCNCATCTAGCTGTTTGCGGATACCTGAACGAGACATTGCTCCAACACTGGATTGGTCGAGCAGCAGCTGGTGGCCAGGCATGACCAGGCTCTTCATCGCTGGCCCCCAAGAAGCCCGGATCTTACCCCATGTGATTTTTTCTATGGGGGCACATAAAGGATCAAGTGTTTCGTCCACCATTGCTGGCTAACATTGACGACCTCAAAACAAGAATTACAGACGCCATCCAAACCATAACACCGGACATGCTAACAAGTGTGGAAAGAGTTTTATTATCGCATAGANGAGAATTACAGACGCCATCCAAACCATAACACCGGACATGCTAACAAGTGTGGAAAGAGTTTTATTATCGCGTAGATGTCGTTAGGGCTGCTCATGGTGGTTACATAGGACATTTATGAATGTATGGTAAAGAAACTTCATGGTTCCACGTTTCATTTGATTGGTCAATCAAGGTTGTAGGTTGTTTGGTTTTGATGTCATAGACCTTCAAAGTTGGGGTATTGTTTTATACTCGTCCTGTATATTTACCTGAAGCTTTTTCAATTACCTTGACGCATGGCATAATTAGGAGTATTATTTAGAGCGGCACTGTAACCAACCAACTTCCCTCCCCCCACCAGCTTAAACCAGTGTAGGGGCTTCGGATGACACGTGCTGCCCATTTACACATCCTGAGGTCAAGCAGAGAGGTAGAAAAGTACTTCCAGGCCCTTACATGTGTCCTGCAGCGCAGGCCTCCCACCCTCCTCTCCACCCCCTTGCAAACCCCATGAAATGTGTAATCGCCGAGAAATCACAAGATAGTCGGGCGTATTTCTGCCTGAAGTTGAAAACACACACTGAGAAACAGCTGACAAACTTGGACAGTGGTGCCAAGAATCCTCTTCTCCCCCCCTCCCTCCTAGCTAACCACGGGACAATGTGGACACGCACCACGGAAGAATAAGCTGACAAGCTTCCCCCTCCCCCAACAAGAGAGACATGTGTAGAACACTTAGTGAGGGAGGCTAGAAAGGATATAAGCCTCTTTGTGGGGAGGGTGGGATCAGGTTTTTACCAGACACAGAGAGATTAGTTCGGGACAGTTGATTATTACCGCACAGAGAGGTCAGCCGCGCCGAGAGAGAAGGCCGGGAGATCGGAACCCGGCCACGTCCGTCAGCCAAAGTAACGAGCAGCAAGTGGCACGGAGTCCGGTATCGCCACCCCGGAATGCGCCGGTAGTCACTCGCGACATTAAGGGGTCAGCCAAATCGGGACGCGAGACACGAGACGCAGGGCCGAATCAGAGACAGTTACCAGAGTCATGTTGGACGAGTAGTTTCACCACATCGGGACACGAGTTAGCCAGCCAGTTACAGCATAAGTCATTCAGTTTCCAGTCAGTCAGTTGCAACGCACCGAGAAGGCGGAGTCGAGTGGTGAACTTCAACGGAAGTGCCATGTTGAGATAGTGGGATTGTCCAGTGCAGCCCGTAGCCGCGAAGGACGGGTGGGGGCCTGCACACCGGGTCCCTCGCCGGAATGTGGTAGGGTAGTAATCAGTCAGTTACTACCCTACGCCGAGAATGGGAGCGAGTGGTGAGCTTCACCGAGAAGCGCCACGACGAGAGGAAGCCAGTTGTGTGCAACAAGCCAACTACAGAGGGCCTTTGACAGAGCCACCCAGTTCTCCAGACCTTAACTGCCGGAACAACTACCACGCAACATGTGCAGATAAGTAACCCTGTCGTCACTCAGGGACCTGTCCTGTCACCTAATGCCCCTACAGCGTCGGAAACGTTAACCAGAACATTGTAACCAGCCCTTCAGGCCTTGAACTCGCAGGGTGTTAATGTATGAGTAAATCCTCGGCAGTAAGTATGTATAAAGTCCCGCAACAGTGCCGTGAATGTATAAGTAAATTCCCGTTAAATAAACCTGTTCTAAACTAAGAAGTCATGATGAAGTCATTGTGTGATTTACCCTCAAATCCAAGGCACCTATAGTCTTTGCCATAAACATTAACCGTATGCCCTGCGAACCATCTGTACACAACAGGTAGGGAGTAGCGAGATGTGTTAACCTTTAGCGGGAGTAGAACTTTAATGTCGTATGATTGTGCAGGTTGATTAAAATGACATCTTAACACCTGAAACTCCTGTTACAACTTTGCAATAGGGTCACTGTAAACTCACTGAAATGTGGAGTGATCGTCCGTACGCGAAAGCGCTTTGGACGTTAATGTGATATTTGCAGCAGTTAGCATCGTCAGTACGAACACACTACATGAGCTTAGTGATATTGAAGTGAAGGAAATTATTGGAATAAAAGGTGAGATGAAAAAGTGGTAGAACTATATCAACCCAGACCAAGTAGGCATAAAGCTTTTAACAGATTGGGGCACCGAAAAATTCCGATGTATAATGAAGCCAAGGTATAAGGCGTCGCTGCAAATTGTGGCAAAAATGTTTTTATCGGCATCGGGAAGTGCTGTAAGCGATCTGCTCTCCGCCGATATGTTATTGCACTTGAATTCCATGAACGTCTTGCGGCCCATGAGGTGGAATATATGTAATCATTAGACTTTACAGAGTGCGCAAAAAGCCATTTTTCACTTAAAAGTCGGTATCAAAAATGCTAGTACGCTATGTCTTTGGAATACAAAACACCCGCATGTGTCCCTCAGTGGTCTCTGTAGAGCTGAATGCGCCACCAATTTCTGTTGCACATGCTGGTCAACATTCTTGAGGTCACTTTCTAGAAGGTTGCACGTACCGCGTTTTTTGAGATGATCTACGGTTGAATAACAAATCTTCGGCTATTCCTTGATGAAACCCCAGCGTGAACTATCCGACTTTTCCAGGTCAGGGGTTCTTCGATGCCACAGAAGAGAGGCTGGACAGTAATTGTCCGATCCAACGGTTCCTAAATACTGCGTTCAGGCTGTATCGATTATCCAGTGCAGAGTGTTTACACCACACGCTGTTAAAGATTCCTGCGTCTGGCAGCTGTGGGATGAGCCAGTCGTTGATCATTCGGAGATCTCTGAAGTGATTTAGAGAACCAGTAAAAATATACTGACAAAAGAGATGCGTTGCTATCATTATGGCTCAAACCATGACACGTGGCAGGTTTAGCTGACTTTCTTTTAAAAAAAATGGTTTACCGCGATAAATTATAGGGATACGCGGACTTTGTGCACATTCTTTATAACAATGGAAGAGCATCCTTTCGAGTAACGAATCCCGCTAAGTGCTGTGCGATCGGTTGTCATGTGTGGTTGTGGACAATCCCTGGCGAGTGTTTCCTACAGGACTGTATTGTTCCTTGTGTGAAGTTAGTATAAGATAGGAACATGGTGTGGTAGTGGTGTGTCATGATATTGATGAACTGATTTTAGTTCCCCAGCCATAAGTTTCAATAGTTCCAAGCAATTTTCGACAATTCGGCACTATTCGCACGATGGCAGCAAATTTAAATTGGCCCATTTCACTTAAAGCATGGTAGTGAACTCGTCCATAACAAAAAATGCAAATATTACAACAGAATGGTTTCAGGATATGGGATTGGAGGAACTCGAATGAACAGCCCAAAGTCCTGACTTCAGACCCCATCAAACATTATCGGAATAAGTTGGAGTGAGTGAAGAGTAAAGAGATTTGGTCGGCTCTTAACGGCAAGGACTTGAGAGCCAATGAAGGTGATTGAGGTGAGTATGAGGTAGCGCCAGAATGAAAGGGAAGGGGGAAACGGGAGATCACCGAGACAACCCGCCGACCAACGGCATCGTCCGGCACGATTCCCACATGCAAAAATCCGGGAGCGACCCCATCAGGAATCGAACCCGGTACGAGCAAGTTACAAAACAAGTTATAACGACGAAGCATTTCAACGTACCAATATCAGTCGTCTCTTATTTATGAATTCCATAATCAATAAGGACTGAATAAGTTTCCCAAACTTCGAAATTTGTATTACTTCATCTAAGATTTTCAGCAGAAAGTATGTTAGTGATTAATGTCTTAGTATGCAAATGTTTAAAGGAATTAATAAGTTCCAGGATACAACTATTTTGTGCGTAATAGGGATATGGAAGAAATATTCAAAATAATTTTAATTATTTTTTATATTTTTATGATATAAGTATTGCTCTTAGCGGAAGTGCCTGATTAAAACGAAAATTAGGATTATTTTGGCAAGACCAATATCACGTGAGGCAGGTAAATGAGAGTGGAGCCAATTAGTCAACGCGGCCCTCCTCAGCTAGTTCCGCTCGCNATTTTGTGCGTAATAGGGATATGGAAGAAATATTCAAAATAATTTTAATTATTTTTTATATTTTTATGATATAAGTGTTGCTCTTAGCGGAAGTGCCTGATTAAAACGAAAATTAGGATAATTTTGGCAAGAGCAATATCACGTGAGGCAGGTAAATGAGAGTGGAGCCAATTAGTCAACGCGGCCCTCCTCAGCTAGTTCCGCTCGCGCTCTAGGACGTAGAGTGGAGAAGATCTTCGTCGAACCACTTGTCTGAAGCGAGTTCATTATCTGTACAAACCGACAGAACATTCAAAGCCCAAACCAGCTAAAAACAAAATTCACAAACCAAATTTTAAAAATCACTCAATTTATTCTCTTGTGTAGGATACGATTTCTCGGCGGTGAGAAGGAAATTATGCATAAGAAGGCGTTCGTCGAGACACCGACGCCGAAACATAAACTGTCTTTGTAGATTTAGCGTAACTAAACCAACTATACGTCAACTTACAAATAACTCCCTAAAAAGCATTTCCTTTTTCCAAACAACGTGTATTCCCGAAGAGACTGCTGAAAATTGCATTTCGCCCTCTCATATTTTTTTCTGCCGGCACGTGTCATAAAGAACCGGTGACACAAAAAAATTTCTATCCTCGGTCTATTAAGTTACCATTCTGCATGGCTCGCACTNTTTCTATCCTCGGTCTATTAAGTTACCATTCTGCATGGCTCGCACTTCACCCGACACTCACAACACGCAGCGATCTGATGGGAACTACAAAAGAAATGGCCGAAATTCTGTAATATCTATAAATTTATCAACATCCAGGGAATCNGCTGAAAATTGCATTTCGCCCTCTCATATTTTTTTCTGCCGGCACGTGTCATAAAGAACCGGTGACACAAAAAAATGTCTATCCTCGGTCTATTAAGTTACCATTCTGCATGGCTCGCACTTCACCCGACACTTGACAGTACGCTGCGATCTGATGGGAACTACAAAAGAAATGGCCGAAATTCTGTAATATCTATAAATTTATCAACATCCAGGGAATCCNGCGATCTGATGGGAACTACAAAAGAAATGGCCGAAATTCTGTAATATCTATAAATTTATCAACATCCAGGGAATCCTTTCACATAACTGACTCACAACCCCCGAAACGCTAGAACTTGCACCCTCCATTCGAAAATGAAAATGAGAAGGTGCCTCAAGCGCACTCAACAACATTACACTCAATGTCAACCCGACTCTCCGGAACTCATAGCTCTATTGATCGTACAATCTTTCATTAAGCGGATAAAAAAAATGCTAGGGTTTATCTTCGTTTTTGTTTACGGCAGTTCCCCATTATAGGATATAAAGGAGAACGGCGTAACACTGGAATAAGTGTAATAGAAGTTTGCACCTGCAAATATTTCACATTTTTCGTACTTAATCCGCAAAAGATTACACGAAGCACCAGCGAAATTGAAACACGATAAGCTGTGCAAAACACTAACGCACAGACATTCCATGATTACAAGAAAACAATTTTGGGCAGCGAGACTCGACATAGCAGACCTTTTCTTTCACTTGGATGTGTCTTTTGTAGGGTGTAATATATACATATGTATATATAAATACATAAGTATAAAACATAGTGTCGCGTCTCGTGGCATGGGGATGAGGGCCGCCATTAGAGGGGTTTGAACAAAGACCAACAGACTACTTCTCTCTCCCTTGGCAATTATTCATTGCATTACAGGAGGGAATCTCCATGCAGGCACCTTACCTGTAGAACCAGTTCATTACTGGATTACATGAGGTGAAGCGGAAGAAATTCAAAACACACTTAAATTAACTTATCACAGAAAATCAATTAAAACATAAAACTTCCAACCAAAGGAAACAACGGNATTCAAAACACACTTAAATTAACTTATCACAGAAAATCAATTAAAACATAAAACTTCCAACCAAAGGAAACAACGGCGATGAGGAGCTTTCTAAATTCTTCATTTAATTGTTAAATAATTACGCAATAAGTTTTATAAAATTATAAATATAATTTCATGAAACAAAACAAAAATTACGGCTTACACCAAAGTGAAGTAAATCGGAAAATTTTCAGGAATTAAAATAAATATAATTTACAAGCACATTAAAGGGAAACAAGAATNGAAGTGAAGTAAATCGGAAAATTTTCAGGAATTAAAATAAATATAATTTACAAGCACATTAAAGGGAAACAAGAATGTTTATGTATAAATGTGTGTGGTGTAAATCATTAAAATACATATTTTTATCTCCGAGATTTCCGCGAAATTTCTGTTTGTTCACGCTACACAAGTGGGGTGAATGTGAACTGAAAGCTCGTAAGACACAGTAATCAAAACGTATGTTCACTTATCCAAAACTGGCAATGAAACTAAATAGCTAAAAGAGTCCCTAATATTACTTTATTCTTAACTTAAGGATTACAGACGTATAATTTGGACTTATATCTTCGAGATAGATAAACTAACTTAAATGATGCCTCGATCGACTTACTACTCAGATGTCCGGCAGCATCCTCGCGTGNCTTCGAGATAGATAAACTAACTTAAATGATGCCTCGATCGACTTACTACTCAGATGTCCGGCAGCATCCTCGCGTGGGAGACGACGCCACTTTCACCAGGTAACGCTGTACCACAACTGTAGCCCGGCCACTAGCTGACCGCTNCCTCGCGTGGGAGACGACGCCACTTTCACCAGGTAACGCTGTACCACAACTGTAGCCCGGCCACTAGCTGACCGCTGGACTCCAGCGTCCGTTCAACAAACGAACAAGATGATCAACGTGAACCCACTTCACCTATCGTCAAGGACCAGCCTTTGGGTGAGGGCTTTCGCCCCACCTAAACGTAGCAAGCTCTCGAGACTCCAGTCTCCTCTCTACGGCGATCGACCAAGCACTCTCCACCTGACCCCGAAAAGTCTGGTATTACAAACCCCCGCGCGCCGCTCGACTCGGGGCAGAGCTGCTCGTTGAGCAAATCTGGGCGTCGTCTACGCCGGAGAGGCCCACTTTCGCAACGCGAGAGGCAGACGCAACCGAGCGAAAACTGACCAGCTATCACGGCAAAGTTCCGGATTCCGCCGTTATCCAGGCGGCAAGTGTTGATAGCTGTCGGCACCCTCGTGGAACAAAGAATTTTAAATACGTAAATTAAAAAGTGGTACTTACTCGTTTTTATATTTTGTAGCAGAGCTGGCCGCGGTTATATTATACATACACACTGGAGAGCCAAAAAAACTGATATAGGCGTGCGTATGCAAATAACAGAGGTATGGAACCAATCAGAGTAACGCGATGCGGTCGGCAGCGCCTATATAAGAACAACAAGTTGCTAGATCGGCTACTGCTGCTATAATGGCAGGTTATCAAAATTTAAGTGAGTTTGAACGCGGTGTTATAGTCGGCGCACGAGAGGTGGGACGTAGCATCTCCGAGGTAGCGATAAAATTTGAATTTTCGCGTACGACCGTTTACGAGTGTGCCGTGAATATCGGGAATCCGGTAAAACATCAAATCTTCGACATCGCTGCGGTCGGAAAAAGATCGTNAATATCGGGAATCCGGTAAAACATCAAATCTTCGACATCGCTGCGGTCGGAAAAAGATCGTGAACGAACGGGACAACGACGACTGGCGAGAATCATTAAACGTGACAGACGTGCTACCCATTCTCAAATTGGCGCAGATTTCAACGCCTCCTGCATACCTTCAGACATTAGTCGAGTCCATGCCACGTCGTCTTGCGGCACTTCTGCGTGCTCGCGGAGGCCCTACACGATATTAGGCAGGTGTACCAGTTTTCTTGGCCCTTCAGTGTATATAGAACCAGTCATTTTGTTTAGTTTACTTGACCTTGGAATGGACGGTTNACCAGTTTTCTTGGCCCTTCAGTGTATATAGAACCAGTCATTTTGTTTAGTTTACTTGACCTTGGAATGGACGGTTTCTGATGTCGGTAATTGTATCCGGGTCTTTGGTTTGTAGTTACGCCACTAACCGCAACGATGTAAAATTGGGGAACAATATATATTGGGAAGAATTTAAATTAGTGATTTAAATAATTACATTTTGAAACTGCAGGGTGACTTTTTGTGAATATTTGCGTTTTGGACGAGAATTAATGGCATTACACGCCTGCAAAACCAAAATATTATTACAGTATGTTCGGTTGATTANTTGCGTTTTGGACGAGAATTAATGGCATTACACGCCTGCAAAACCAAAATATTATTACAGTATGTTCGGTTGATTATAGAAATCATTCAGCGAATGTCAATACACACAGCCGCATGATCACATGAGTCTATCTTTCCCGAGAAAGTAATCTAGAAGGCAATGGAGTTTTTTAAACTCAAAAAAATGTTTTAAGAAAACGTTTTTTNGTCTTTCCCGAGAAAGTAATCTAGAAGGCAATGGAGTTTTTTAAACTCAAAAAAATGTTTTAAGAAAACGTTTTTTCGGTTTTATTAGTTATTATTGCTCAGCAGTGTGTGATTTGTGAACGCATTCTTAGTTTTATTGAAATACTCATTACAGTGTTTAAAAAATTGTCTATAGATTGAACTTTGTGACTTAAAGAGATTCCTGGTCAGTAGAAACAGCCTTTTTAATGTTAGGCCTACAAATAAAAAATGTTACATGAGATAAAATGATTATTTTACAGAGGTTTGTAATTGTAAAAATTAATAGCTAATATGTATAATTTACAAAACCCATTACAGTTTATTACATTTAATTAAGTGGTTTCAATTGAGTGTGTACTTAAAACTAAAATATTAATATTTGTTTTGTATTTTTATCATTACGAAATAAGATAATCACTTTATTTAATAAACAAACTTATACATGCGTCTTTTGGTTAGCTGTACGGAATACGGCAGTTCATTTCATTCGGCGACTGAGCTCTGTCATATAGAAAAGAGATATTAGATAATTTATGAGAAAACTTGTTTCCATTTATGTCTACTCATTCTCCGGCCTTCTCAACTCGCGGTTTCGCCCAGGGGAATTGCGTNAAAAAAAAAAAAAAAAAAAAAGCTCTCTGTCATGAGCAAAAAAAAAATAGCAATACTTTTCCGGAATAACTTTTAAATCGAGTTTACGCTACAAAGATAAGCCATGTGAAACAAATATAAGGGCAAAAACGTGAACTAACGAACCATTGTTTCGCGTTATAAAGAGGTAACGGTCTAGATAATTCATTTTTTTATTTTTTTACTTTTCTTTCACTTCTGTGATGATGTCACAGTTAACACAAAGTATGAGCGACTCGACCCTGGTTAAAGGCAAATATTTGCAAATGGATTGGTCGAATTCCATGGAGTTAAACCGGAGAAGGAAACGACTTTTAACAGAAACGGTAGCCAGCACACTAAATACCTGTTCTCGAATGTATGCAGGACTGCGAATTTCATCCTGCTGGTCAAATGTGTAGCAAAATGGTTTTGACTCCAACAATAATGTTTTCCCGTGGTTTAAGAAGTGTTTACAGACACACACAATTAAAATTTGATGTTATTCACTTTCTTTTATTTCCCACAGTCTGCGCCCTATTTCTCTAATTGTAAAAATAGGGCCAAATTAATGACCGCAAGTTAACATTGTGCTACCGGTAACTATTGGGGTATTTACTGATCATCACGCTGAGTTCAACCTTCGCTGAGTTTTAAAATGGATTATATTTGCGAATAGCGATAACCTCGTGAATTGAAATCTCTGTATATAAATTGTAAACCGTATAGAAATATTTCCATATGCAACTCAGTTTACGATTTTAACCCATGAAGTTTTTCAGGTACACAGAATAAGAATTTATTTCCGAAGCATCACTTTTCTAGGCGATGATATTATTGTCGTTTCGTATTGTAAATATGTCAATAATATTTAAGCGAGAATGCCAACCATTTGTTAGAATAATTAAGTGAGTAGAGTGGTAGATCTGCGAACATAGATATGGCCCGATGATTGGTCCTAGCCAATTCCACAAATGTATCTCACTGTTAATAGTTGTGGTTAATTAGGTTGTAATTGACAACAAGTACTTTCAATATAATACGTAGTATAGCCAATAAGTGAATGGCCTGGTGCCCCGGGTGCAGGTAGCCGCGCGCCACTGGCCGCATAGTGCCGCTGTGGTGCACTACGGCAGATAGGTAATTGTAAAGGCGGACTCACAGCCAGGCGTCGCATATCGTCAGTCGCCCGTCCGTGCGGCGGTAATGTCATCTTCAACCAATCCCAGGGCAACCTTTTTTTTTCCATCCGTCAATCCGTAAAATACAGAATGATTCTAAAATCATGGGACAAACACTGAGGGGTGGTAGACCTCACTAAAACAAACAATTATTGTTAGGAATACATGGGCGGAAGTGACGCGTGGAGGCACGAACACGAAAATAACACATGAAATGCAACACATGAGATGCATGTGCAGAGGTCGCCAAGCATGCGTGACTGTTGGTGGATGCATTTCCAGCAACTGTTTTTTTAACATCTTCTGTACGGAATCACTCGCTAAGTGTGCTGTTAATGAACATTTTATGTTTCCGTTAATGTGTTATGTTTTTGTGTTTGTGACTCAACGCGTCACTTCCGTCCATATANTAACATCTTCTGTACGGAATCACTCGCTAAGTGTGCTGCTAATGAACATTTTATGTTTCCGTTAATGTGTTATGTTTTTGTGTTTGTGACTCAACGCGTCACTTCCGTCCATATATTGCTATACAATAATTGTTTGTTTTAGTGAGTTCTACCTCCCCTCAATGTTTGTCCCATGATTTTAGAATCATCCTGTATATCTCAAACTTTTAACTTTCGACGGACGGACGGATGGGCCACCGCCTTCTAACGACGTTCCGCAGACGCGAATTCGCACGTTGAAATAAAATGCAAGGCGGTGGAAACGTCTATATTATCTATGGTGGTAGGTTCGGGAATTTAAAATGTAAACCATAATTCGATATAAACCCTTTTCACGTAAAAAAAAATTATTTCCCAAAAATGTTTCTTTCTTGAAAATGTATTTCCAATCAAAATATACCTCCAACCAAAGAAATATCACGAGGTTAAGTTGTCACACTTAAATTTTGCCGTACAGAAGGATTGACGGACGATGGATTGTTGTGAGTCGCTTTCAACCGACGGGCGAAAACACAGACGGATGATTGACTGACGGACGGAGACTGATGCGTGCGTCAGATGGCTNAATTATTTCCCAAAAATGTTTCTTTCTTGAAAATGTATTTCCAATCAAAATACACCTCCAACCAAAGAAATATCACGAGGTTAAGTTGTCACACTTAAATTTTGCCGTACAGAAGGATTGACGGACGANCACCTCCAACCAAAGAAATATCACGAGGTTAAGTTGTCACACTTAAATTTTGCCGTACAGAAGGATTGACGGACGATGGATTGTTGTGAGTCGCTTTCAACCGACGGGCGAAAACACAGACGGATGATTGACTGACGGACGGAGACTGATGCGTGCGTCAGATGGCTGTGAGTTCACCTTAACCCGAACTGAAAATTTCTTGTAAGAATACAAGTGTTAGTATTTTCACAAAACGAATGTGTTCGTAAACCTGTTGCACTTGTACTTGTACAAAAACAGGGTTTTTTAGAAGTACTGAAAAATTCTTGCACTAATACTGACACTAGTAAAATTTACAAGATTTAACTTGTAATGGTACTAGAAACATTTTCAGCAACTGTGTGGTGACCTTCGGTTCAGTATAAGCCGAGAATGACGACCTCATTGTGAAGGATACTTGAATGTGAGCTGCGGAACATGATAATGTCTCAGTTCGAACAACTAGCAAACGTCAAGTTCCGCCAAACGTTAGACAAATACGCTAATGAAACGTTTCAAATGAAACACGTTGTTATGGTGTGATCAGACCTTAGTTGAACGGCTTGCCTGATCACACCTTCAAACATTAAACCTGGAAACGAGCGGGATTGCAACGCCACCATTTGGTCGTCGATTCTTTCGAAAGAAGACAGTTGCAGAAATCTCCTCCACCGGTCACTGAGCGGGGCCGCAGAACCACGCGCTTGATATAGGCCGGCGTAATACCCGAAACGAGCGTCTTTCGTCTTTAGTTCTTTGGGCGACCCGACCAGCGAAGCTCTGGTCCTTCTACCCACACAGGCCGGCCGCAATTGCGTCTCGCAGAATCAGCCTCCGGCTACAACAAGGTGATGGCTTTCCAGTTAGATTTAATTAAAATGGCGTGAATCATAATCATTACTTATTAGTAGAACCATAAGTTAAATTTCGAGGGGGCTAGTTAAATCATTTAAATAGCAACTGTATAATCATCATGTAATAAAACCTCATCAGATACTGTTGTGCTCTACCGAAACATGAGTCATTATTGAGATACGTCCCCAGCCNATCATGTAATAAAACCTCATCAGATACTGTTGTGCTCTACCGAAACATGAGTCATTATTGAGATACGTCCCCAGCCCCCAGCATACTCTCACATGGACATACTACATTGTTATTAGTTCGTAACAACGTGTACGGCGACGATGATATTGGCCGCAGTGGTGTGTTTAAGTGACGCCAACTCTTTGCGCAGGAGACAGACCGTTTATAGGATGACGAGCGTACTGTTTGGTCACGAACGAGCCGAACTGACCGCAAGATCAGAGAAGTTGCAACGTCGGTGCATGGCAACCGCATCCAAACGGTAGACGATCCCGCAGCAGCGGTAGGGATTAGCCATGGAACGTGCCACTGAATCACGTCGGATGACGTTAACATGTCGCGTGTTACACAGCACGGTGCGCAACGCATCCTGACGCAAGATCAACGTGACAATCACACGCACGTTTGCGGTGACCTGATCAGTAGTGCGTTTCTCAAGCGGATCGTAACATGAAACGAAATCACCATCATANCACGCACGTTTGCGGTGACCTGATCAGTAGTGCGTTTCTCAAGCGGATCGTAACATGAAACGAAATCACCATCATATCCACGACGGAATATCTTGCTACAAGAAAGGTCGAATGTCGAGGTGATACTTGAACTAATCTTGTACTCATTGGTAGAGACTTCNGAAACGAAATCACCATCATAGCCACGACGGAATATCTTGCTACAAGAAAGGTCGAATGTCGAGGTGATACTTGAACTACTCTTGTACTCATTGGTAGAGACTTGCACGTTAAACTTTAAGCAACGTGTACCACGCTCTGGGTAAATTTGCACCAATAAATGAACACTTCACAATTGTGTGCCCCAATCACGCGCAGTTCAGTTAGAAAGGGTGTGGCTTCGCATATATGCATCAACCAGTGAAAAAACGACGCTGGCTTCGGTGTATACATTGCTGTGAAGTTCAGCCTGATTGCAAACAACAACGCGAATTTCGCATGTCTCTGCTCATTGGGCATTCTTCACACCGAATCCATCCCACAAGGAGCATCTGTAAAGATGACCCGCTACTTGGGAATCCTTCGCAGTCTACGAGAAGCAATTCGTAGTAAGACTCCAGAGCTGTGGCGTACAAAGAACTGGCTTCTGCTAAATAAAACGCGCTTGCACATCGCTCTGTGCTTGTCCAAGAAGAACTGGCAAGACAACAGGTCACTGTTGTCACACCCTCCATACTCACCTGATCTCGCACCATGCGATTTCTGTCTCTTTTCTAGCTTGAAAGCACAGCCACGTGGTCGTACATCTCATCCGGCTGAGAAGATAATCACTGCCACAAGAGAAGCTGTGTGTGTATTCCTGCCAATATCATTCAGTAGTGTTATTTTAACAGCTATACCGACGTTGGCAGATGTGTATAGCAGCCAACGGTGAGTATTTTGAGGGACAATGCACAAATGTGTAAAGCTTGTATGCCATGATGGAATATTATCTGGCTGATTCCATGCAGGCCTGTATGGATAGTTCTATGGAAAATTTGTCCATCTACTGGCCGTTTTCATGGATTTTTTCGTAATTGGTTGTGTGCAATTTTCAATGGAAGTTTTCCTACAAGGTTGAAAGTTTAGCCAATCAGAGAGATAGAGAGAGAGAGTGTGTGTGTGTGTGTGTGTGTGTGGTAGAGTCATTTTGTTTGGTTTATTTTTAGAAAGGACAATTATGACAATTAAACATGAGTAAATAGCAAATGAAAAAATTGCGAAAAAAAGGTTTACTGATTCTAAAATTTCAGTTTGTGAAAATTACGGTAAATATTCGTGTTTATTTTACACAAAATTTCCCGTTATAGCGATAAACGATTAGGCTCTGTGCAAAAACGCATCATGCTGAAGTCATGAGTAGAGATTGTTCCTGAGCCACAGTTACAGAAGCATAATCATAAAAAAAATGCACTCGTCTTTACTTGTGCGGCAGCAAGTATCGTTGGATAGGTTTTTGCAAAGAATCCTCCGTAACTGCTTGCATGCAGGCTAGGGTAGGTCTCGTGAAAGCTTCTGGCCGAGCTTGTAAGGAAAATAAAAAAGTGGCATACAGGCTTAAGTGTGCGCTAGTGGTACTACACTCGGGACGCAAGTCCACGAACTTATTGTATGTGATAGTATAGTGGGTACGAAAATACACCTTTACGTCGTGTCTCAAAGACACGTCGATGAATACTAACCAAAGACATTGGTCTTAGCTGATTCTGCTAATTCTTAAGTATGGAACAGCTTCCTGTAAGACTTTCATTGATTTAATACTTTGCTGACTGGTATCACCGATTCTGTCTTTAGAGTGTGAGCCATTGTTCAGCAGAGTGTGTTTGGTCCTGCGATTCACATATAAGATTCTGAGCATGGTAGTCGAAGTCTTGATCTCAGTGAGTCATGTTAGCGGTTTTTTTGTCGTAGTCTTCATTCCTACTCCGCGTGTCTACCGTTGAATTCAATTGTTATGTGCTTCTAAAATTGCTAGGTCACAATGTTAAAACTTCCATAGCCTGTGTAATGGATATGATCATACACTAGTTCAAATGCCCAGTTTCCTCTATGATTAAGGGATATGTTACGTTTTGTGAAGTTATAGCAATCCAAATTAATTGCGATTTATTGAAAAATTAATTTCAGCTTCTTGTTTAGCATAAGCATTTAACTTTGAATATTATGCCAAACAAAATTAAAAATATTGTTTTAACATATTATATTTCATCTAGTTATTAACGAAGTCATAAAAAAGCAACGGAAGAGGTTTTTGATATCCAGTATTTTGTTAGCCAGCGTTTATAAATTAATTCATGCCTACATTAACTTTCAATATTATCGTAAAATTTAGAATCATGTAAAATATAAATGTATAAGAAATTTCTCTGTTGCATTCTGATGACCTCGGCGTTATTTTGAACAATTTAAAAAATTAATTAGTACAATTTTATCATTTGCGTCAAAAGTGATATGAATTCAAATTTAAATATATATTATATAAATTTAAAATTGCCGTGAATCCCTTAATTATTTTGTGAATTACTTTGTCACTTTCTGCACTGTCATCACACTTCTATCTTATGTAACATCACAAAAATATTTTATGGTTTGAGTATTCAGAAAATATTTCTTGGCACTTGAACTCCTTGGAGTTTTTTACTTACTTTCTCATTCATTCTCCTCCAGAAAACTGATGAAGTTACGTGTCATATACTTGCCAGTTTGTGATGTTTAAACTACTAACCGAACCTCGTATAGCCTGTGTGAATAAATAGGTGCGAACATTCAATTGTTTTCTGCCTTACACAAAGTCAGCAGTAGTGAGATGGAATGTTTCTTACGCTAAGCTCAGATAGTTGTGCACTCCAAAAACTGACTAAGAGGTTTTTTTTTTCCTCAATCTCAAATTCGCGCATCGCCACCCAGCCTTCTCCGCTCGGAGGTAGGTATGTAAGTAGGGCTTACCGTTTCGTCGACAGCGAGGTCATTAGATAAGGATCAAGTTGCTCAGGGAAGAAGGAATTGCCGGCAGTAAGGAACCGTCCCAGCATTCGCCTGGAGTTATTTCGGGAAACCATGGAAATCCGAAAACAGGATGGCCGGATTAGGGATCGAATCCAGGTTTTTCCCGAATACGAGTTCAAATGTTTACCACTGCTCGGTCGAAGGCAGGTCGCCGATGACACATAACAGGAGTACGACAGGTAAGAGGCAGATTGCTCCACATGATGCTCGAGACAGCTATAGGATATTCACGGTAAAGTGAGCACTTTCGAAAGCTCTCTCATTTGCAATAATACTCAATATACATATTTTTTATTTTAGTCTTAGGCTTCGACTTCTGAGTGCGATTGAATATACTCACCATGTTTATTACTTACACAGCAATAGTTATTCAAAAAAAGTGGGTAGAGGATAAAATATGGCTGAAAGGAAAAAGTAACTAGGGATTCAAAAGTGCTCACTTTACCGTAAACGGCCTATAGAAGAATGGGCTGTGTTATGTTTTTATATTTTAAGCTAGGAACTAAGGAAGGTTTAAACTAAACTGAAGTTATTTACGAAGACTGAACGGAGTTTTAATGGAATTATTGTAAGCACTTTAATACAAGCAATTGGCCATTGAGGTCCTAATCGATTACAATATATATTTAACCTGAATGGTATTGATGCCGTAGGCCTGATGTTGTGTCGGGTGGTGACGAACGATACTTCAAGCTGCAACATGGGGGCTTCTTCTCGGTGTGGGTCCACAGGCAGACAGACCCCGTACAAAGCGTTGCCGAGTATTATATAGATTCTGGTGGCGTGAAATAACGTGCTGCCAAGAGGGGAGATTCGCTGGCACTTCTGTGCTATGTTTTAAAAACTATGGCGTGTTTTTTATTCATCGCCTGGCCTGGTTACCGACGCGTCGTTGCAGTTCGCTGGACTTGTCCGCATTTGCTGAATCATATCAACGCGACGACGTGGAGATTCAGCATCGACGGTGTGCGTGGGCAGGGGCAAAGGTAGCCAAACAAGAAAACCCATTGTCCCCTCCTCCACCCCCGGGTCATTTCCGCCTCGTCTCCCCCCGCCCGATGATCCGGCAGAGACCCGGCCGGGAATCGAACTCGATTCGCCATGGTGGGGGGCCGACAAGACGACAGTTGGGCCGATGATGCCCAACTACCAAGCTAGTAACAGAGACTATTTATTCCAATGCATGTCTTCTCTCTGCATAACTCACAGTTTCCCCCTACTTCTCGGCGTAAAGCTGCTAGCTTATATTCTGCAGGTTAAGGACAGTTTGGAATTCAGCGCTGATCGTGAAATGACGAATGTGTCAAATATGTGGGTGAATGTCTCTCTCTTTGGCAAAGCCATGTAGTTTTTCTCACTACTTCACAAAATATACCCTGTTTTTTTCTATTTACTAGTACTGTACTGCAATCTATATGTCTGGATAAATTTTATAAAAAATAACAAGACTTAAAAAATTTACGAAAAAAAATTACTGTGTCTATAAATGTTTTGGGTCTAAATGTCATGATGAATGTTGTGTTATATATAGCGTGTGTATGAAGAAATATGGGGAATTCAAGAAGTTGACAAATTGTTTTCCCCGTAATTTTTATTTCTAATTTTTTTATTCCCCCATTTTACTAATAATAATATTTTTATTATATCAATCAGAAATAACTACACGTTAATTCGCCTCTCATTTTACATTATTGCGTACGGAGATAAAAATTATTTAACTGCACTTTCTTGATTTTACTACACCGGCTTTTAACATCTCCAGGTGTGGTAGTTAATATAGCCTAAAGTTGCAGAGGAAGTACATCATATAAGGAAAGTGTGGAAGTTTATCATTCGTTTTTCAGAATATCTTCCGTAATCGCATGAAGATATACTGCCAATAACATGGAAAATAAACACATTTGTATTGATCCTGATTTATTAAAAATCTCTGATAGTAGTAGTGTAAACAAAATTGTTGTATGTCGCAAAGCCTAAAATTACATTTTTATATACTCATGAAAGAGTTAAATTCTTACATAAATCAATAATTTAGTTTATCGCTTATCTATAAATCATGCACACTTAAAATTAAATACGTGTCATTTGAAGGGCATTTGTATTGTGAGACCGCAGATGTGGGTCAAATCTCTCTCTCCCTCTCTCCCTCTCTCTCTCTCTCTCTCTCTCTTTCTCTCCCTCTCTGTCTATCTATCTATCTCTTTCTTTCACCCTCTCTCAAACAACAGAGATGTGTGTTTCTTGGTAACCCGTATTCCACTTTAAAACGTGAAAAATAAATGTTAATTAGTTTCGCATTCTGTACCAATATACAAATACCACAAATTAGTTTATTGTCACTCAGAAAATTTACAGGTATAACATGTTTCGAACAGATTACCTAATTGCGGAAATAGTATTATAATGATATTTTATTCAGACCTTTTCTGTCAATTCTCATCACCGCATTTAAAAATCTGGACCTCGTTACTTTCATATTGGTTTTACTACACATATAAAGCATTGCTAAACGTTTTCTATAATTTAGCAATTCATTTTCAAAAATTCGAATAATTTAAATTGTTTTTAACAAAAAGGTAATTAAAACCGAAGCTGAAAAAAGAACTACTTTTTTTGTAGAGTCCCGAGATAAAATGCATTTTAATAGCAACCCAAATAACAGCGAGTTTAATTTACACACTAAAAGCAATAAAGGAGTGTACACCGCTGGAAAAAATTAACTAGTAATATAAATTAAACTGTAACTGTTCGTATGACGAAACAACTATGTCAGGTGTTTCTTTTCTATTTTGCCAACATATGTGAGCAACGTTTGATTCGTTAGGATATACTGATATTATTTTTGGCTATGAGAAGTAAATGTCATGTTTATATTTGCTTTGAGAGTGTTCACATTTAAATGAATAATATATATAGCCCTGATTGATAAAAACGTATCTCCCTATTTCGTATCTTCTCAACATAAGTAAAATTAAATTTGCCAAAGAATGTCTCACTTTATACGTGCGTCTATCGAATGTAACTGTGAAATACTTATAAATATTTGTCATCATGTTACAAATATGATTTCATTTACTCTTTGTGTTCACTGAACGAGCAGAAACTAAAATTAAATTAAATTACTTTTTCACAAATTCAAACTGCACAATTTTAATACAAGGTTAATATGTGGAACTACAGTCCATTCACAGTTACTTTCAAATTTTATAAAGCCGTGCTAAAGATCTACTTTCAGAATATTCTTCCGCCTCGTGCAAACAAATCTAAACCAAGTCTAGAAAATCACACCAAAGGGACAACGCACCGCATTCGCGCGCACTCAGTCTAATAAAGTTTTACATAAGAACCATTTCTTACTAGGCATTATTAACACACCTATTTTCTCCCTGCATGTATTCGTATTAATCAAAAATAAAAGGTTATAACTTATAAATATAATATAGTAAAATATCCAATTTAACAAAAAAAAAAGTACTTTTTTGTTAACAGAAGTATAAAACGCTTCAGATACATGGCATATTAAAAAAAAACTGATAAACACGGAGAAACCGTGAATAGATTATAATTCTCTTGTTGCTGCAAACTTTACTGGAAGCATACCAATCAGCATATCCGTTAAAGTATATGCCATTCCAGCTAGGAAATTTTGTTTTTTAAGGTTTATTTATATACCTTGCATGAATTAAGTACGTGGGTTGCCACCTCCCACATCTCCCTTCGCGCTTTTCTGGCATCGGACGTTCTGCCACGCAATATTTAATAAATACAGAGGTAGTATGGTGGCGTGTATCCCGAACTTCAGCCCCCACACGCCAACAAAATAGCCTCACTAGCCATCAAAATGGCGGTACGTCGTTCACTAATCATCTCCTAGAGATTAACTTGCGAGACGGCAGTCCGACCAATAGGAAATATTCCACAATCTTCAGTAGCCAATCAGATCGAAAGGCCCGTTTTTGCAGGTTCCAGCGGCCAGTGAGCGATCAATTTCGCATGCATCAAACGAACTGCCACGCCATTTTGCTTCTGTACACTACAGTATCCGTAAAGAGCTTAATACCATTAGTAAAATTGTTAAAGTATACTTTCCTGCTTTGAAACTTTTGGTGAAATCAATGTTATACAAATTTTTTTAAAACGTATTAGCAATATTAAATTATTGAAATCGGTCAAATAATTGGCAAGTTATGATTTTTGAAACTATTGCATAAATACGGAATAATCGTACACATTTTTGTGTTGAACGTTATGTAGACACAATTATTTAGCAGATATGTTAGTGTAATTTTTTTCTTCGCGTTTATACATACACTGAAAGGACAAAACAAGGAAGTTGATACTAAATTTGCTAACAAATTTCATATTTATGTAATTTAATTCACATTGCCAGGAAAGTTAACTATAAATTCGCTAAAATTGAAAACTAAATATATTTCTTATAGTTGAGCTAGCGAGATAGGGTTTGCAGCATTAGTTAGTTCTCTTTCCATTCAAAAAATAACATTTCAGGTTGGTAACTGGGAAATTGTACACTGAAGAGCCAAAAAAACTGGTGCACCTGCCTAATATCGTGTAGGGCCCCCGAACACGCAGAAGTGCCGCAAGATGGCGTGGCATGGACTCGAATAATGTCTGAAAGTATGCAGGAGGCAATTCACACCATGAATCCTGCAGGGCAGTCCACAAATCCAATCTGCGCCAATTTTAAAAAGGGTTGCACGCATGTCGCGTTTAATGATTCTCGTCAGTCGTCGTTATCCCTTTCTTTCACGATCTTTTTCCGGCCACAGCGATGTCGAAGATATAATTTTTTACCGAATTCCCGATATTCACGGTACACTCGTGAAATGGTCGCACGCGAACATCCAAATGTTATCGCTACCTCGGAGATGCTATGTCTCATCTCTCGTGCGCCGACTATAACACCACGTTCAAACTCACTTAAATCTTGATAACCTCCCATTGTAGCAGCAGTAACCGATCTGGCTGCCAACCACATCGCGTTACTCTGATTGGTTCCATACCTCTGTTATTTACATACGCACTCATATGCCAGTTTTTTTGGCTCTTCAGTGTAAATTCACTAGATAATTGCCATCCATGTTTAGACATACAACTGCAAAGGAAGTTTCGTGCCATTGTTGTGTATAAAATGTATAGGGAAGGGGGGTGGTGTTACCGAACGTAAAGTGGCAAATTGTTAGAATGAGTAATTACAACTAAACGAAACGAGAAATTGCAACCCAGTTGGGCATTTATAAAGCATGTGTATGAATTACAATAATTTTTTTGAAGTATTGCAGATAATACACACGTGAAAACAATATATTAAAAACACCAACAAGTGTTCGTAAGCTACATACACTGTTAGAACTTGCTGTAGTTTTACAGAAACACTAACGCAGATGTAGGGTTAATTTAAGGGAAGATACTCCGTAATGACGAGTAACAGAAATGAGCTCCGTAAATATAAAATACGGAAGCTCTTCGTATTCTTATGACTTTGATTTTGAGACACGAACAATGCGGATGATACCTGAAGCGTATAAAATCCCATCTTCACAATACTACTTCGTGTAAAATAGCAGTAGGTGAGTGGCGAACCAGTCAAAACCTTCTGTGTACACAGTAAAACACGCACATGACGAAAATAACACAATTTTGTTCGTAACGTCTTTTTATAAACCACATATATAGCAAGCGCTCTAACACGACTTGAAACAATGACAGACGCGTTCGTTACTATCGTGTTAAATCCATATTTACGAAACATTTTCTGTAAAAGTGTGGTAGGTGAGTGGTTCGCATTATTGAGTGATAGTTAAACGATTCGTGTTGAAATTCAACTACAAGACAAAATTTTCTTTAATTTCCCTGTTATACACAGTGAAATGCGTTATGAAAATAAAACTGTTTTTCTTACCGCTGTTTGTAAACCTGAAATAAAAAACACACACACGACTAAATTCCAAATGGTACATGCATAAATACATAATTTTCTTGTTTATAACACTATTCCTTGTAAAACCATTGGTAGGTGAGTGGATAGGGTTTCTACTGTCAAAATATTTTTCCGAGATCAAATCCCGCTACCAGACAAATATTTTTATTTTCATAGTCGTTTTTATACACACTGAATCACCCACATAACTAAAGTAAAAGTTATTTTGTTACCCTTTTTCATAAAGAGCAGATGTGAAAAAGTAATCTTGCACGTTTGTGGACATGTTCCGTGAATTCACCGAGATTCATGTAAGATTTACGGAGAGAACGTTATTGAAAAAAAAAAAAAAAAAAACGAAGAGACCATAATTTAACGCAGACGTCTGGATAATTTGTAACCGATATTTCCCGTAATTTTGCGGGAATTTTTTTCAAACAGTGAGTTTTTCAGTAAAGTTTTTAAAAGAAGTATCAAATGAAGTACACAATGTTTTCTTATTTAGGTTGTTGATTTACATATGATGTCATGTTGAGTTGAAGTTTAAACTTACATCTTGCCTGGTGCTAAACTTTCGGCTTTCATTCGCAAGCGTCTGTGTACAGTCGTCGCCGTAGTTACTACGCATGCACGTGACTACTATTCAAGGCAAAAACATGAACTTAATGAGTATCACGGGTTAGCTTAACTGTAAAAACACGTATTTATTCACTATTTCGGGTAAGTTTCTAAGGTCCTGCTAGATTTGGATAATATGATGAAATGTGAAAGACTGAAAAAGCGCATGCGTTACAGTAATGGCCGCCCACAAAATCACACGCAGTAAATAAGGCCTTGTCGATGCACAGACTCTCGTTTAATTTGTGGCACGCATCCTTGACCACTGAATATAATATTCCCATGAAAGAAAAGAACGAGGCCATTAGAGAATTTCTGTGTGGTTTTGGATTTAGTTTCCCGACCCGATACTAGGCAGCTCTCACCACTTCCCCTGAAAGTCCGTACCGCTGCACTTCTAAATAAAACTGAGCGGTTAGAGTGCTCGCCTCCCACCAAAGAGAACCGGGTTCAATATCCTGCCGGTTCACTCCGAATTTTTGCAAGTGGGAATCGTGCAGGACGATGGCACTGGTCGGCGGGTTTTCTCGGGGATCTCCCATTTCCCCCCACTCCTTCATCACGGCGCTGCTCCATATTCATCTCACTTCGCCCCCATCAGCTTTCAATCTCTTCACTCACTATTCCTAGCGTTCCAAATAAGAGAATTGTTATACTTTCTGTACTTAAGTTGTCAAAGAATACGTTTCGCTAATAGAACCAATGAGATGCTGACGTTGTTTTTACTGGCCGGAGATATGAACCAATCATAATGTAGAGTAGTATCAAGGTTTACGAATCAGTTACCGCCAGGGAAAACCCGTGGAGCACTGATCCACACAGTGTACAGTACCTATCAAATATAACCTTCGTGTGTAACATGCAGTAGTTTGTGTGCACTGGGTATGAAAGGATTAATGTATTTGATGTCGTAGTTAAGATAATTGTGGATAAACATCAATCCTGTGGTCTACTTCAACATACAGAAGTAAAACCCCCCATACGAGAGTAAAACAATTTGTTCCAAATACTTCGTCACTTTAACATTTTGACATATGATTATTAAAAATCTTATCTTTGTTATTCGATAGAAATGACATGGCGTGTGGCGAAGTGTTGCAAGGTAAGCTGGTGCTTGCTCACTGCTGTACATTCTCGGTGCACGCGGCAGGAGCCAGTAACCACAGTGCAGTCCAGGGAGACTGAGTGCATTCCGACCACTCACAAGCGAGCAGCAAGGGACCCATTACACGCGTCCTGTGGCGTCAGCTGTCGAGCTACGTTTTACTGGTGGAAGTGTAAACTAGCAAGCAACAGGGTACAGCACACAGCTAACGCCAGCTTACCTTGCAACAGTTCACCACACGCCACTGCATCACACGTAGTTTCTACAAACTGAACAGTGTTTCGGCATAAATGTAAATAAGATTTTTTTTTTCTACGCGAATATCATAAAATGCGAGACGCTCATACTCTTCAGCATCTCGCCTGCGACTATGAAAGAGACTGTACCGAAGACGGAAAACTGATTACCATTTTCGCCCTTGGGGGACGCCAATTTAGTTACTTGCCAGGAAACTTCGACCACGGCAATCCCAGGAGGGAAGTGCCGTTTCTCAATTACTGCTCATCATCCTTCTAAATGTAATTACTTCTTGTTGTCTAACTTCATCACCAACTCGATGACCATGAAACTACCCTTTGGCACGTGACCATCTAACACTAATTTGTTATCCGTGGTACCAGATACAAAAACTACATTATTATTATTATTTTTTATATTTAGACAAGAAATATATTTGCACCGTTCCTTGTTCAAGAATTTTTAAGCCAAATTCTACTACTTAAAGTACTTATTTTCTTGACCGAAACACGTGTGTTATACCTTAATGAAAACAAAACCATTAGAGAATTTTCTTTAAGGCTCGACTGCATCTATGATGCAGAAATTCTTCGTTTCCGAGTCATAATTTTAGTTTTATAGGTATTATTGGAAATGTGTGATTATTGAAAATTCACAATTTACCTTATAGTGGTTTGATAGGTACTTTTGTATCTAATTTTCACTGCTGGTTGTTTCCTTCTTGCAAAAAGGCAGGAACTCATTGATAAAATATAAATATTTTCCTGACTTTTTACAACAAGCAGATAACACACAATTAAAATTACACACAACAATATTAAACTAACAGTTAAACGTAAATTTCCCATTATTGTACATAGTCAGTAATTACTATGAATTACTATGAATCCGAAATTATGGCGCGTAAACGAAGATTTTCTGCAAAAAGGGAGAAGCCGAACCTTAAGAACATAATCTATAGCCACAGAATAGTTAATTCACAGAACCGAACTGGAGTGGCGGTTCCTTTTATATGGACACAGATAAAGTAAGCACACAGAGATGAAATGACGTGGCGGTTGTTTTGATGTGCGCGTATCAATTCTCTGATTGGCTGCGCGCGAGTCTCGGGGAGCCGGCCTTGTGCCTGATTGGCTACCGCGTGCTACGGTATATTTCCTGTTGGATGGGCTGCCGGCTGGCGAGTACGTTATCAGGCGATGATTTGCGAACGGCGTTCCGACCACAGACTAGAGATGAGGTGGACCGCTTATTCGTCTTCTGCGCATGCGCTCGACATTGACCTGCCCCAATCATACACAACTGTCAAAGTCACGTGGTTATTAGTTATGAAAGTNCGGCGTTCCGACCACAGACTAGAGATGAGGTGGACCGCTTATTCGTCTTCTGCGCATGCGCTCGACATTGACCTGCCAAAGTCACGTGGTTATTAGTTATGAAAGTGTTTGTTTATATCTTAATTTTTAAATGAAAAGCACTATTATATTAACAAAATACTTTTGCCAATTTGAATTTAATCAAACTGCATTACAAATTGGTTAGAGGAAATATACATACATCTCAAAGCATTTTTTGACAAGTAAGTTCCATAACCTAACATCCATACCATGCCGTTTCCGCTAGACGTGTTGTTATAAAAGCAGTTCAATGATGGGACACGGAGATTGGTTGTGCGCAGCCTATGTCTATGGTGCCGACATGTTGCCGCCTAGTGGCGCCATATTGCTGGCGTTTGCGCCTGGAGTTCCACGGAATAAGCGGCTGCAGCCCAGGCATATTTTCTGTAAATCCGTATTTTGCGCGTTGACTTTTATCTCGGCAAATAAATATCCTGGATACCCAACTTTTTTGCCAGAAAAGATAAAAATCAATTATCTAACCCCGAAAATTTTCTTATTTGCCAAAGTAAGCGTATTCTAAAAGAAAATATATCGTGAAAATGGTAAAATATCCCACTTTTGGAGCTTGCCTGCTCAGTTGTTATGACCCTTTCATCCCCACATTGAGTTACTATTTCTAGTATTGCAAATAAAAAATGTTTTATGCGTCGTGTACTTCAGTTGGCAAAGAATACGTTCCGTTAATAGAACCAATGAGCTGCAGACTTGTTTGGTGGACGGAAATATAAACCAGTCATAATGTATAGCAGTAACACGATTTACGAATCAGTTAATACCATGGAAAGCCCATCGAACACTTAGCCTCGCAGGGTACAGTACNATCGAACACTTAGCCTCGCAGTGTACAGTAACGATCAAATATAACATTTTTGTGCAACATGCAGCCAATTGCCTACACACGCGAATGAAAGGGTTGAAAGGTAGGAGAAACGGAAAACGGTACAGTCATGGTGTAATCTATGGGATTTCATCGCGTGTAATAAAATGCCACTGTTGCTGATCTTATTTGCACAGGATAGCGTAAGGACGGAAGCGCTGCACGCTAGCTCGGCGCCTTGCGCGTAGGGGCGATCTGGCGCCGAGCGCACGTGTCATTGTCGCCCGTATTGCTGTGCCTCGAATGCGAACCAAAAGAATCCCCGGCCCATGTACTCTGGCCCATTCAGGCCCAGTGTACGATATTGTGTACATTGCGCACGCGCAGGTAATTTCTGGTCTGTACAGCACACTACGAAACTCAATGACCAATTACCTCAACTGTGAGTAAATGATTCGCCAACCGTCTTACTGGTCTAGGTCATAAGTGGTTCGTATAACTGTGCCAGAACATTAGCCTACAGCTTAATGGCTGTGGCGACGAAACAAATGTTGTGTCGACTTAAGTACAGCACACATTATATGNAACATTAGCCTACAGCTTAATGGCTGTGGCGACGAAACAAATGTTGTGTCGACTTAAGTACAGCACACATTATATGTGACAAGGGAATACACATTCGCTGGTCGGCCACGCGAGGGTTCGGAACTGGCCTGGTCTCTGATTGGCTGTTGCGTGCTGTGAAAGGTTTGCAATAGGCTGGGCTGTCGACTGGCAAGTAAATTACCGGACGCTTATTGGTGAATGGCTTTCCGATGTTTTGTTGGTCAGTGAAACCATGTCGTTCATATGTGCTGACGGAGTTAGCGGTATGTAAAAGCGGAAATTTCACGTATGTATTCTTTAATACTCTGTACTTATAGTCTTTTAACAGTTTCTTCACCCTTTTGGATAACATTTTTTAAAAGTCACCTCTTGTATGACATATTTGGTTATTGCCGAAATATGCCATGCATCAGATACGTTTTATACACCTGTTAACATAAAAGCATCTTATGTTTCGTTAAATTAAAGTTTTACCTATATTTTGTATTATTTTTATAAATTATAATATATATTAATAAACTTGTTGGTAGCGTCTAGTAAGAAATAGGTATCATGCAAAATATTATTACAACTGAGTGCACACGAATTTGGTGTATTTTCCAGTGGTGCAATTTTCAACACATAGTCAAGCTTGGTTTGCTCAAGGCGGAGGAATGTCATGGAANTGGTGTATTTTCCAGTGGTGCAATTTTCAACACATAGTCAAGCTTGGTTTGCTCAAGGCGGAGGAATGTCATGGAATTAGAACTTTAGCAGGGTTTGAGATAAGTGTGAAGTAACCGCGAATGTATTATACATTGGTGTTCTCGTGGAGGGACTATAACCCACCGCCTAAACAGGTATTANTGTGAAGTAACCGCGAATGTATTATACATTGGTGTTCTCGTGGAGGGACTATAACCCACCGCCTAAACAGGTATTAAACATTAACTTGCCATACTTGAACGGAAAAGAAATAAGGATTTTTTATTTATAAAATTTGTGTCCGTAAATGCAGGTGGTCAGCCTTAGAGAGGGTAAAAAATATTTCGCACAGCATCTGCCAAACTGTATAAGCCGTTCACAGTAGTGGACCGATCAGTTTTGATAGTTCCAAGCTCAAAAACTACTTGTAGCCCTTTTAATTAGTCTTGAACCATTTGTAAAATTTACTTTGCCGTGGACCTGATAACTTTATTTGCTCCTCAGTCAAAATTAAACTAATGTTTTACGAATTTCGTTCGAACATGGGAACTACTTTTCCCTCCATCGTTNTTGCTCCTCAGTCAAAATTAAACTAATGTTTTACGAATTTCGTTCGAACATGGGAACTACTTTTCCCTCCATCGTTCCTAAATTGACTGGTCGCATGGTGGTCTGCGTGACTTTCGAGAGTGCTCACTTCACCGTGAACAGCCATAAGTCACTTTCACGGAAGAGTAACGCTAGTTTCTCATATTGCATTAAGTGTAGATGAGACAAGAATCGTTGATTAGAGACACTATCTTAACACAGAATAGTTACGTATATATGACGTGACGGTTTCTTTGACGAAGGCGTGCCTGGTCGCTTATTGGCTGCACGATGCCATTTAACAGGCATTTGTGTCTACTTGGTTTCTGTAGGGACTGAAAAATTCCGCGAACTCTCCTTGGGAGATGCTAGACCTCTAAAGCATGTGTATTTCTAGTGTGTGCGCAATTGGATCGCAGTTTATTAGACACTCCCAGGTGAACTCCCAGCCGACGACAGGCCTGCAAGGAAACAAGCACCGAATCCCGTGCCACCTCGTCTGTGGTAAAACTCGCTGTAGTTCATTCTCGAATTCATTCCAGGATATTTTCCCACCTCATGCAAACATGCAAAAGTGTATAGAATTACATCAAAGGGACTACGCACCGCATTCGTGCGCACTCAGTGTAATATCATTCTGCGCAAGAACTATTTCTTTTTAGGCATCACCAACACACACATTTTCTTTCTGTTTTTATTCGTATTAATTATAAGTGAAAAATTGTTATTTTTAGATAAATGGTAAGTAAACTTTCAATTTAACCAAAAATTTTATGTTAACAAACGTATAAAATACTTTGTGATAAATGTCACATTTAGGGAACAGCTAAACACGTCATACATAAAGTTATTTGTCAAAGATTTGTTTCAAAAAGTGTGAAGGAACCATCAATAAACTATACACACTAGGGCAGTAGCCAACGAACAGAGCACTGAAGCTGAAAAAACGTAGGGCAGTGGAATCTGTCCGGCGGGTCATTTGAATCAAGAAATTTTCCTGTGACGTAGTTATTACGCACTGCTTAATATTCCTTATCGGTTGGTCGGCCACCTGGCAAGTACGTTGTCTGGCTCTGATTGGCGAACGTCGTTACGCCATGTGGAAGGCCAGAAACGCCATTTTGCTGGTGTGGGCTGCTCGAGTTCGTCGTAGAAGGGGCTGTTTCATTCTGTATTCTTAAGTATTCTGGGGCCGCGGTGGCTGAGCGGTTAGCCTGCTCGCCTCCCACCGAGGCAAGCCGGGTTCAATCCCCGGCCGGGCCACTCCCGGACTTTCGCATGTGGGAACAGTGCGGGACGATGTCGCTGGTCGGCGGGTTTTCTCGGGGATTTCCCGTTTTCCCCCGCCCTTGCATTCCCGCTCTGCTCCACACTCGCCTCAATCACCCTCATCGGCTCTCAAGATCTTGCTGTTAAGAGCCGTCCAAATCTCTTCACTTATTCATTTTAAGAACTCTATGATCGTATCGCGTTATAATTCGGTATCAAGGTAGACGTCAAACTGAGAGAACAGCCAACAAAAAATTTGTTTGTATAAGATCAAAAATATATTTAGTTGCCCTAATAAAACATTTTTTTCAGAAAACAAAACTTAAACAGCAACAAAATTAATCTTGTACATCTAAAAAAAAAAACTTAGGCTTGAACTATCTTGACCTCTGTGTTGGGCCAAAATAAATTAGACTGTCAACAAAATACATAATTGAATCAACTGTTTATATTTGTTCGGTCACTCATTTGATTTCCTTCTTTCTACAATTCAGCTCGAGAGTACGTTTTTTTTTTGTGACAGGATTGTAACAGTGTTTGTTAGCGCGTTTATTAATGCGTAATAATGCTATAAGCGTCCTAATAAAACAAGTTCAATGGGAAACTAAAAAAGTGAAGTCGTAAAACTTGAAATATGTAATCGCGCACGTTGTCCAGCATTTGAAATGTATATATTTAAAAACAGTATCATTTCAACAGTAGTCGCAGTATTGCTCTGCCCTCGTAGCTCAGGGGCAGAGTAGCCGACTTGTAGGCGGAGGGTCGGGAGTTCGCGCCCCGGGTCCTCCGCGGCAGATCTCCAGCTCGCATGTCTCGCACGTGCGTGCTGTGAATTTGTCAACAGTTCGGTCTAACTTGAGCTCGTCAAACGTAAAAAAAAAAACACTGTCGAACTTCACGCACGCTCTGTCCAACGGCAGATTTATCGGTCAATCAGTCAATAAAGGAAAATTAAAAAAAAAAATTAGTTGAGGTTGCTAAGGCGTGGCGCTCTGATGCAGGTTATCTAGGTTCGAATCTCGGTTGGGCTTCTAGTATTGTTTTTTATATAAAGTGAAACCGTTTAATGTACGAAGAACCAGACCAATCTTTAGTTGCACGAAACAAATAAGAACAACAAAATAATGTGGTTATGACAACGAAATATTTAATTGCCTCTATACGAACAAATAATTTGGTTGCGCAGAATAAACTTTGTTTGTGCCAAACAAACCTTGTTTGATTCAGCAAATCCTTTTTCTCAGTGCACGTAACTTTGTTTTAGCTCGAAGGGTGTCGTTGGACCTCCGCTCACTCGTCATACCCCGCAAGACTCTGAACCAGCAGCTAACGATCAGCACTCGGGTGGCCCAATGAAGCAGGAGAATAAGCTCCGACTGTGGCAGCAGCCGATGAAAAATAACCTCTGCCTGGGGCGTGTATACACTGCGTAGACGAATGTAAATTCTATAGTCTAGTTCACCAATTGCCACACGTAGCAGCACCTCCTGGACGCGCTGACTCGCCGCATCAAAGCCTATATTTGACACACCAGTTGATGTCGAATGGATACATAAACGAAAAGGCGCGGCGATTGTCAACTGTCAAGAATGTTGCCTTCTTATATGGTACACAGTATCACAGAGAATTATGGCAGAGTCCAGAATTGCTGGTGCCATAATATCCCACGAATTAGTAGGGTCTATATCAGTGACCAAATTTTCCCCCAACGTATGTGTCACTTTTACCACGTCACGGAATTTCAGTCCCGTATGTACTTCAGTAATGTGATAACGCTCGAAATATCCACCTTTATCCGCAATGAAAGTCTGCAATCGCGTTGCAGATAACCTCGCTCTTTAAAAAAAGAATTGTTTTTTATTCGTTCATAGCCTTATCGTACACGTTCCCTGTGTATTTCAATTATGGTAGCGTGTGCTACGCGAGAACATTTGTTATACGAGACCCTACAAATAAAAAAAAATGAATGGTTTTGTGTCTGGAGAATGCTGCCAGTAAGTCTTGAACAATTTATGTATCCAAATCGTTCGTTAAAAAAGATATGTAAAAATATCTGGGTTTCACGATAAACATATATGCACGGAAGGGCTTAAGACTTTGGTGACCGAGTTGTTAAGATGGGCTATGAACCATTGATGCTCATGGACAGTCACGCCGCTGTTGAGTACCAACCGCCGCCGATCCGACCTCCTCTGTGTGTAAGCGTGTCGTCTTAGGCTGTGGTACTTTAATTATCTGTAAACATTGCTCTGTAGCCTACTTTTACAAGAAAAATTCTTGGTAATCCAGTTGCCAAGAAAATTCTTTGTAGAACTACAAACAGTTTTCTTGTAAAATCTGCAATACTTTTATTTGTAATATTACAAATGATTGACTTTTACGCTATTGAGAATTGGACGTAAAATTATTATTTTTTTCTTCCAGAAAACAAATGTGATGAATGAACAACTGAGAACAGGGAAAACATTATTTCAAAATATAACTTACGAAAAAAAAAATACACGTGGGGATTAGAACCCACGTCCTTTGTTTTATTAGCCCACATGATAAACTTTACTTACGGAAATTATGCTAAATTTTGTACTAAATATAACAGTGAATACGTACATAATAAAAGTGAAGCTTTTCGGTTAAAAAGAACGCATTTATTTGAATCTGAGAGTTCTGTGTAGATATGAAATATTAACATTAACTTTTCTGGCTGTGTGTCTGTGTATATGTACGCGTCTATATATGTGTTTCTATTTGTCTCTGCGTGTGTGTTCCCCCCTTCAATTTTTGAACGCGAGAACCGAATTTCCCCAAACTCGGTAGACATATAGTACAAAGTAAGAAAGAACACCTGACTTTTATAGTTTTAGACCACGCCGGGCACTTACTTTCAAAATGGCGTTCATTTTAAAATGTTGGATTATATGTTATATCTCGGGAACCATTCGACCGATTCAAACCAAATGTTGCATACTTGCAGCGCAAGGTGTAAGCATTGAATTCAGAGGTGAATATTGTTGTTCTTCCACCATTTTGGAAGGTAGTGCCAAATGAAAAACATAAAGCTTTTACGTTATATCTCGAAAACTGCTCCACCAATTTTCGCCAAATTTCGCAGGTAAGTAAAATTATAATAGGCCAGTTAAATACAAAAAATTGAACTTATTATGCACTTGTTATCAAAAAGGCAACCATACAAATATTTTGTGTTTATTTGGTATAACTACCATACCGTTTGACCAATTTCAATCAAATTTTTTACGATGATAGTATCTATTACAGGCATTTTGTAAGATTACACTACATGAAATAATACATTTTTTATGTCATATATCGGGAAACAATTGACCTATTCGTATAAAATATGGCAAACAAGTAGTACTGCAGCAGGTAATGTTAACTGGCATGTCTTAGGTATTTCAGAAACTTACTTTCAAAATGGTGGCCATATAATTATTTTAGTTTTGTTATAAATCGTTGACCATGTAATTCATTCCAATGAAACTTTCTATGCTGGCTGTATATATTACAACCGTCAATTGTGTCCACACAAATCTCTTTTGTCAGCCATTTTGTAAAATAGTATCTAATATAAAATTAAAATTATGTGATATCTCCGGAAAAAAACCGATATATACCAAATTTGGCGAAGAAGTTGTACTGTGGTAGGCCATATGTATGGTGCCTATGCAAACATTTTAACTTAGTGTGCTATATATACGAAACTATGTAACATATTTAAATTTAAATTTTTATGTTTTATCTAGGACAATCATGGAACGTGTTAATATACAAATTGTTTGTCCTCTATTTATGAAAATCGTATCTTAAACAACGTAGGTATTATGCCATATCTGTAGGATCATTCAGCCGATTCACACCAAAATTTCACGCAAGTATTGCGGCAGTAGGGTACGTAACTTAACTTGTGTTATGTACGGCAGGCATAGTTTAATAGAGTATATATAAATAATTTAGATTAATTTATTATATCTATAAAACTTTTCAATAAAATTCTACGAAATTTTGTAGGCAAACAGTATTAATTAGAAGCATAATTTATGCTTTATTTTTCGCAATGTATTGTCAGGTGAGTTAAATGATCATTTTGGTATACTTCCGGAATAATTTAACTAGTTTCCACAAAATGTTGCACTCCTACAGAAGGTTATGTAAAGTTACATGATTTAAATGGGGTCAGACACTGTTTTTTTTTTAAATGGTGGTCATATAAATATTTGTATATGTTCGGCATACCTATTTAACAGTTTAACAATTTCAATCAACTGTTTATGCTGACAGTATCAATTACGAACATCTTGTACAGAGACCAATCAACCGACTTCCACCAAATTTTTCACACAAGTAGTGTTACGGTAGGCCATGTAAACTTGTGTGTTTTTAGTGGCTGAGACACTTATTTCCAAAATGATGGCTGAGTAAATATTTCCTGTTAACGAACCCTATCATTCAAAACATTAGGCTGGTTACATCCGAAGTTAATGCTTGTAATCCTACCTCCGTTATGCAATTGATTGCAAGCTAGCTTAATATTTTGAGTTTTTCTGAATTCGAATCCCGGGTATGTCACTCGTGTTTTTTAATTGTCTTGGTACACTTTCACTTTTTTCTGGTTTCATCTCTAATGATATTTCTATCAATGAGACGCCAATGCCTTCCTACCATCTAAGCTTTTAAGAACTTCACTAAAATTTGTTTGTACCCATGTAGAGGAAAGTAAGCTCGTCAGTTATCGGTATCTTCTTGTTAGAATTGTCGTCATTTTATTATAATTATTTCAGTTGTTTTAAGAGTTTTACGTGTTTCAAACTTACTATGCATTTAGTTTTGCACGCAACTACACCCTACGCTCCTAGTTTTTGCACAAACAGCTGTATACGGTTATACATTGTTGAGTGCCTGTCATCTTTCTTGAGCTCGTGGATACGGGTCAGTATAGTACAAAATTTTCTTGAGGTATATTACAAACACGGCCCTTGTAGTTTTACAAAAAAGTAATTTTACAAAAGAAATTTTGTACTTTAAACAAGCATTTTTAAAATTACAAATAATTTCACAGTAAAAATTACAAATTATTTTACAGTGCACTGAAAAGTATCGTCGTCCGATTTAGTATACTAAAATTGCAATATATTTGAATGATTAAAGTTTTAATTTATTAAATTATAGATTACCAAATGTACATCAGTTTAACGTTCAAAATTACGTAAGAATGTACAACCCTAATTATCTTATCTTGAAAAAAAGATCTGTTTCATTATCATAGTTAAGGTTTATTCTACTCCGGTGAGGAACAAAACGTGATTTCTTATGAGAGAGTTTGGAATAGAGAAAATTTCCGCCGCTAGGTGCGCAGTGTTCCATAAGGTAACTTTCGATTAAAATTTTAAGCTACGTGAATATAAAAGAGAAATGTTTTACTTAGTTACGAAGTTATTTTATATTTTATTTACGATTATTACAACTATCCTGTTTTTTAACATAGAAAATAGAGAAAATCTGGTACATTACAGATTTTTTGTTTCCGAACTTTTAACATTGATCTTCCAAACCTGTAGTAAATGTAACTTTATCCTAGTTACTGTTTCAAGTCACTGGGATAATTGTGAAGTTATTAACAGTTATTTATTAGTGCCGTGCTTAACATCCAGGCACAGAATATGTAAGTATACAGAATTTAAATGGCATGGCTGTTCATTTGATGTAGGAGATCTCGACTGCTCGTTTGGCAGCGCGAAGCTATGCTTAAGTTCCTTGATTCTGGTTGGCTATTGCACGTTATGTAATATTTCGAATTTGTCGGACTGCTTTCCTGAACGCTAGTCTCGAGGAGCTGATTGGTGAACGACTGCGATGTTCCGCCATATTGCTAGCCAGTGAGGCCATTTTTTTGGGGCGTGAGGGGCTTCAGTTCAGCATTAACGCCACAATTTAACCTGTGTATTATTAAGTAAAGTCTATTCGCAGTTTATTCATACTTTTTGAATGAAACATTTGAAAAACCTCCCCATGTGTGACGTGATTAGTTGTTTTATAACTATACCCTGTTCCACTAGCACTATATACTTGTCTCAACATAAATAAATTTCAAAAGTACCTTATTTTTTGTTAAATTGAATTTCGGCTTATATTTGATCTATAAGTAATAATATTTCAATTACAATTAATATGAAAAAAAAACCATGATTAAATAGGTAGTGTTGGTAACACCTAGTAAGAAATAGTTCTTATGCAAAATATTATTACTCTGAATGCGTACGAATGCGGTGCGTTGCTCATTTAGTGTAATTTTCTAGATTTAGTTTGCATGGGGTGGAGGAATATCCTGGAAGTAGATTTTTTAGCAGGGCTTCAAAAAAGTTGGAATAACTGTGAGTGGATTATACTCAGTGATCCGATTCTTTTGGGGATAACATAAAATAGATACATTAATTTTCAAACATCACATTTTCTCAAAATATACGTATTTTCCTTTAAAGATGTTTATGCGCGGTTACGATTGCTGAACAGGTGACTGCCGACTGCATACGAATTGAAATCTACCAAATCGCAAACTATTAAATAAAGAAAGGCTCTATCCATATACTGCATTGGCCTTCACGACCTTAAAACATACCTAAGGAAATATGCGACGGTGTGTTGTCATGCATGCTACGCATGTCGAGCCGGAAATGCATCCACACTGTTGCCTCAGAATCTTACATCAAATTTATAGCATACGAATAGGAAAGGGTCTGACTAAATGGCTGCCTAGTGTAGCTGCCATAACAATCATAACTTAAATTTTATTACTGCCGCCTTTCACGAATAACGATTGCGGTTCATTCGGGTGGTTGTGTGTGTGTAGCGAAAGTTGGAAATTCCATTTCTGGTGATCCCATTTTTCACGGTGAACAATGCAATGTCAAAAACTCAGGAGCAGTGATAGATATCTGCACGAAACAGTCACTAAATTTTTACTCTCGGAGAAAAATCATCATGGCCTGGTGTTTGTTTGCACCTGTTCAAAATTCAAGACAGTTTACGTATAAAGTACACACCCTGGCATAATTTTTTCCCATTTATACATCGTTCTCTGCTGTTATTTGTGTATTTTTGCCAGTATTTATTTTTAACGTGATGGAATGTCCCGCTTTTTGAGACCATTGTATGTTTTTTTTTACCGTCTGACACTTTTTGTAACGTGCACGTAGCACGCAAGTGTTCATGTAAACGCTAAAACGTGTTCCTTCTTTGCAATATTCAAATTGGGGCAAACATGCTCTTGTTTCCACTGCGTTACACATTCTGTGAATTCGTACACCGCATGCACACGCGCCATTTTCTGGTTCGGATAATTAATCCGCTATCACGTCAAACGCACGCTACAACAATACATTGCTTTCGTCGCGAGAACAAACAAGACAAGCCCGATTGAACATTCCTAGTCAACAGGTTGCGAGATGGCGAGTGTTGTACACCGTTTCAGTGTGGTCATTTGGTTTTAACGTGGAAATGAAGGCAATCGGGAATCATGCTAGGATGATACATTTCATCGGGCGTGTTCAGCGGGGAAAGCGCTGCTGCAGCTCTTAGCGTTTCGTGTTATTCAGCCTCGCCGCTGCAAGGCAACTATCACGCTACTGTGTAATTGTAAAAGTATTTGCTGCAACTCTGGTGCAAACCGACGACAGACACTATTTGAAGTGTCAGTATGAGTTCAGAAATAAGTAAATATTTTGCAACCGGTAGAAATACGTAAGGATGATCTTTCATTGGGAATATTTGCGATTATGTGTCAGTTTTGTAGTAGCCGTTAAAAAGATGTATTAATCTTTATATGAAAGGTTTATGTATATTATATGGAACTTAGTCCAGAATATTATCTGACTCTTGTCCCGTTTCTGCACTGATATATCAAGGAGGTAAATGACGTAGGTTCTGTGGATGTCACTGCAGTAGACGGATTTCCTCACTCATAATAAATAAATTTTTCAATTTGTCTTTAAAAAAAATGTGTGCTAATAAAACTTTAAAAAAAATTATTTATTAATTTGATATATGTAAGTAGAAGTGTAATTTAGACTATTGTATCAAATATTTTCTCTCTTCTAGGGCGAAAATATTTAAATTTTTAATTAATTTTGCTAACTAATAAAATCACTTAAAATTTACGTGAAATATATACTTTGTAACATCTTATAGAGAATAAGTATTTCCCTAAGTGAAATAATAAATTATTATAAATGTCTCATTTCCTTGTTTTCTTTTATTTGAATGTAAAATATTATATGCTGACCAAAAGTAATAAATCAACTATATATGAGGGTAATTTTTTTAATAGTTCGAGAATGGGGAACTACACCGGGTAGCTGTTATTGCAATGCTGTGTGAAGTTTTGTGCTTCATTGAAAGGCAGTAAACTTGCCTTTCAGAATCACCAAGACGTTCCGAGTAGCAAGTTTATCGGCTCTTAGACAAAAAATTCACACTGAATTGTGATCACAATTACCCGGTGTAGTATAAAATGTATCAGATTCATGGCAGCTGTGCTTCATTTTTCTCCCTCGTCACAATTTTTTTTGTGCTCTGCACCATCGGAACTCCACACTGTCAATATTATTTTCACATCCACCATTCTTCCCCATCCTCATCCGACGAGCTTGTCTTTATCTCGCACGGCAGGATCCGGCAAGTCGTGGTCCACTCGACGAATGGAACCATGTTGGCTTCTTCGTCTGGTAGGAGTCTATGCGTCTCGCCATCGCATTCTTCGCTGAAGCGAAGCACTGTTTCCCGGTCCCTTCGTAGTTTCTCGTAGTCCCTGCGCTGGCAGTCTTCTTTAATGACGATGGTTTCACTCTCGTTCAACTCGAACAGTTTGTCAGTGCTGCATGGTAGGATTACGTCTGGCCTCATATTGCACACTGCAAAGTACTGGCCGTCGCACAGGATTCTGTCCATAAAATAAACTTTTGACTTGCTTTCAGCGTTCATGATGCTTGGGTTGTACGCAGGCACCAAGATGTAGTACAGGCGGGCGTGATTCACAGCATCACAGGCTTCTATGTTTTTCACTGCATTCTCGTACCATGGGTCGCCCGGTTAGTACTCAGTACGACGGACCTGGTGCACATCATAAATATTGTGAATGTGGTGCGATGGGAGTAGCTTCGGTGGGCATCAACCAACTGCTGCTAGTGCTGATATGGGTCTGCGTGGAGTCCTCAAATTCCGGAAGCCAATCATCGCATGTCGTCGAGGTGAGTGGGTGCCAGGTGGAGATGGTGCTGGGTCGAAGACATGATGTGTTCAGCTGCACGAGGTCAGCGGTGGCCTGGTCTAAAGAGTCGTTCATGTCTTTCGCTCAGTGGACTAGATGATGGAGGAGGTGCTGAGGACGGTGGAGGTGATGGTCGGTGACGAATCTGCGACTAAGGTGGTGGCTGTGACGGGTGCGGCTGCTGCTGCAGGACGTCGTGCCTTGCGCCAAGCGCGGGAATGAGGAGTGTCCAGATCAGACATGGTGCATCCCTCGAAGCACTGCCTCACTCGAAGCACAGTAGACAGTAGTGAATATCTTTGTCCTGCTGCAGGTAGGCTGGAAGTCTCTTGTACCCGTACCGAACCTCGTATTGTGCGTACGTCAGCAGGAAATATTTCAGTAGAAAGGCCAGTTCTTTTTCTGTATCGAGGGCTGCGAGCGAGCGTAGACTCCCGTAAGTGACTATCACCGAAATTATTTTCTTACCGGTGGTACAACACGCAAACGTCTTCTAAAACTCCGTACAAAAATTAAACTGTATACTCTAAGGTAAGCAGGTGACGACGACGGCACCAACAGACGGAAAACTGGGTCCCGTGGCCTTTTATATTCGGGTATATGCGAGTAATAGAAGAGGCAGATGGTGATGTAGCAGGCCAGTGGGGGAGGGAGGGGCTGGGGAATGGGCGACATGGGTGAGCTCTGGTGGTAGATAATGAAAACATGAGTTGCCAGTGTCAATGAAGGGAGGTGATGGGTGGGTGATGAGGGGGGTGGGGGATCTGTAGGTAGCGGAGGGTGTCGCACAAATTCTATTGATTGGTCGAGCTATGACGAGTAATTGGTGGAGTGGGAAAGCTATTCGATATATTTACAGTGCATAATGTTATGGAAATGGAAATGATCTTGTCTGAAGCATCACCGACGTTTGTTTATCTTTGAGGGATCGGGGATCCGTGATGTAAGAGAGAAGATTATTTTCTCTCAGGTATTCCGAATATCACAATGGATTCAGGCCACCACATCTGCATCAAGCTGTTTTTTTATTCCCTTCAATATTTCGGCATGCTCAGGAAGACATTTTTCTATTGGCGCTGAACGGCAAATTTTATTTTCATTAGTGGTTTCAGGTGCTTGATATATATATATATTTTTTTTTTCGCTGTAGGCATTAAACATTTTGGTGGGATAGAGTATCGTTGCCGTCACGGTGTGTTTCACAGCCCATTATACATACTACTGCCTCTTGCGTACATACCAGGCACCGGGTTTCGCGTATCTGACCACTGCGCACGTACACGTGTCGTAGACATAATGATTTGCATTTGAAGGTGGGAAACAGAATACGATTGGTTAGTACACACCGTTTTTTTTTTCGCTCTCGCATGTAATATTATGGAAGGAATATGTGAGCTCAGTTTGAATACCTGCATCCAGGATTTTTTTTTTTTTTTACTGATAGATGTGGGCATATGTCCATGGTNGGGGGGGGGGGGGTTGTGGTTTCGACACAAATTGAAAATATTATCTTCGCCCCATTAAATTCTGAGCACGAAATTTACCTTATTGTAGCTCTATTCGCTTGGAAATATCACCTACGACCAGAAACAAAATGCGTAAGACCCATTGGTCACATCTACTCAAAATATATGCATTTGATATTAAAGGGGACGGGATTTGTTTTCTCTTCCATCCTGATACCTTAATATATTTTAATGACGGTATATTATTATTATGCATTTGCGGTATTTTTTGGAAATGAGTTGGTTACCTGCTTTACAGAAATTACCTGTTACCTTCTTACACCAATGTGTCTTTATCGATATATAGTACTTCGCATTTTATTAGGGTATTGCACGAATTGCAGGTGCAAAAAAATATAAAAATAACGCGCTTTTAAAGGGTTAAATATGTAATGTAGCTATTCGATAAGCTTAATTCTCACTGATAACGGACTGGTATGTATATGAGTGGAATTTGAAGGCAATGGTCGGGCTGCTTAAAGCAATTCGGGTAACTCGTGATGTGAGTTTTGATAGGCGTGACGATTTGTCTATGTATTTAGCACTACATGAATTTTTAATTTAAATTTTCAGTAAGATTTTATTTTTACATACCGTGATTTTCCTCCCAAACAGGATACGAATCAGGATTAGGATGGATCGATGTTATGGTCTCGAAATGTTTATTTATTAATTGGTTTCGGATTTTTTCCCCACCCGTTAATTTCGTGATTATTTTTTTACTCTTTTAGGGTGCTAATATTTAATATGTGTATTTCACTGATTTTTGTATGCTAAACTTACGATGGATGGAATATATATGGAGGGTTTCTTCATAAGCTTGTGTAATTCCATGCCGAGGGTGCACTTGAATATCTTCCCACCAAAAATGTTTATTTGTTTAAACATGTGACCTTTATATCTGTATTTTAAATGTTGATTCTTCAGGTTTATGTGTGTGTACATTGTTCGCATTCTTTACCAAATATTGTCTGCTATGGTATTTTAAGCCTACGGACTGCGAAGAGGGGAGCATCATCTGTACCCAAGATGGAACGTATTCCAGAAGAATGTATCGTTACTGTAAGGAGAAATTTTTTTCTGAAAGCAGTAATGCTCGGCGACGTGGGGTCGACTGTATTCGGAATGTGGAGCATGTTACCTTCGCATTTGAAAAATACAAATCGCTGTTTGTTCGACGAAGTGTAAGCCTGAAAAGGTATCTCGAAGCCTGTACTGGTCTACCTTCACTGCCTGCTAAGCGTTATCTGCCGACATTGCATCGGATATGTACTGGGATGGTAACTGACGCTACTCACACTGGAGGTAGAAAACTTCAGCTGGGAATGTAGTGGGCAGATCATCGATTCCTTCCACGCAGCTACTACAACAAGACTTTGCCAATGCTAATGAATCATGAAGGAATTAAAAGAACTCATGTGTAAGGAGTTCTATACGCATGCCATATCTATGTGTGAAGTGCTGAAAGAGTTATTAGTTATCAGAATTAGTGTGAACGGACTGCACCATCCTATGATGAAGGTCTAGCGGTTCATCCTTCATATTTATAGTTCTTAGCAAAGTCTGATCCCAATGAAACTTCGACCCGTGTATCAGAAGCTACAACTAGCAATTAACCCGACCATGCATCGCAACCTAACAAAGTAAGCTTTATGTAAATGGATTTTCGAAAACGAATATAGCACCAAATCCGGTAACTTCGACGCAAGGTGTTTGTTCATTTCTGATCTGTATGAAACAAACTTTAATAAACCAACTTAAAGAGGATATGGGGAAATACTGAGCCATTAAATATAATATAAGTTTGGAATGAAGCTATAATAGACCAGATGTATACAAAAAGAAAGCAATCAAGACCTCGAACTTACCTGAGTGTAATGCGGGTGACATCGAAGCGGGTGTTGAAAAGAGAATAAAGAAAAAATTCTGCGAGGAGGGAGAAATGATATTTAAGGGCTCTGGCTGGACATTCGATTTGGTGGATCATCTGCGGCTGAGAACAAATGGGATCGGTCCACCCATCATCGATGTCAATTACGCGCATTAAAAATTATCCATAATTGGCAATAACTCAATTTACATTCGGTTTTCACAAAGTGTATATACGCAAAGGGCCCTAGGCATGTGAGAAGCCTAAGGATTGGCCATCGTTACACCTTTAATGCACCCACAGTGCTGGGAAGAATTTTATATCTGGGTTTTGCTACAAACTCCGTCGTCGGTACGAGAGACAACGGTAACATAGTTTCGTACCTAAACCTCTCCACATTTATCAGTGCCTACGACGAGAACGAATGCTGCACTCGTCACCTCATCACCAGGTGCAACAGTGAATGTCCCTTCGCTTCCCACGGTGCACCACAATATTTACATGACGTCATGGACAGAGATATAGGTAGCTGGGTTCATATTATGGAGCTTAGTTTGATAGAGGTCTTGGTGAGTGGCAAATCGTCGCAGTAGGTGACTGTACCTGTCATAAATAGTATGGAGACGTTTATGAAGACTGTATAGAAACGTCCGTACTAAATCCTCCTATATTCCAAAATGTCTTCCTTTGAAAACATCTTCTCCATCTATAATGTCTTCGTGGCATGTTGAATGTTTGTGTTAAACAAGTTATGCAATGTCAAGAAAAATAAGCTTTGATGTCTTTATTGTACAGATTTGGTTTGCAAAGTAAGACAAGTAATCCTGGTAGTGGATTGTTTGAAATGTGTTTTTTTTAGACGGGCCCATAATAGTCCTGCTCCTGCAATAGGTTATATTAACCACATTGATATTCGTGATGTTATATGTTGGAAGACTTGTGCAATTCATGAAACTGTTTTAAATCAGACTGCAGTTCTTTCTTTTGCTCAACCTCCTGTTTTGTAATCACGTAAAAAATTGAAATTTGAACTAGGTGATGAAATATGTATGTTTCGAAAGTTGGTTGGAACTTGTGGAGATTTTCATATTTTAGGTCATGTGAAGTGGTGAGTGGTGGTGAGGGAGGTGAGTATGGTGAAGGGTGTGAAGGGGAGGTATAAGTGTGTGAGGGGTGAAGGGTTTTGAAGAGTTTAAGGGAGGTGAATTGGTGAGGTTGATAAGGGTGTGGGGTTGAAAGTTGAGCAGGGTGATGGATGTGAGAGGATGGTGAGGTGGTGAAGGGTGATGAGGGTGGTGTACCCCTGAGGGGGAGGGTTGAAGAGGGGTAAGGATGGTGAGGGTGGTTTAGGGAGGTGAGAAGTGTTGAGGGTGGTAAGGGGTCGGTTAAGGCGGTTAATTGTCTAAGGGGGGTGAGTGGGGTGGTGCGACCGCTGAGGTTTCTGAGGAGGTTTGTGGAGTGGGAGAGGGAGGAGTGTGGCGGGCGGTGCGGGCTTGTGATGTGGATGATGAGGGGGTGCAGGGCGGTGGTGAGGTATGGAGGCGCTGGGATGGGGTGAGGGAGTTTGAGGGGTTGATGGCAGTGTTGATGGTGAGGGGTGTTGTTGAGTGGATTGAGGAGTTAAGTGAAATTTTAGGGGATGATGGGCGATTAGGGGGTAAAGGGGTTATGAGGGGGTGATGAGGTTTGGAGAGGAGGGTGAGGGAGGTGAGGATTGGTGAGGGGATGAGTGGTGGTGTATGCTAATTTTCACAACTTTTTCGATTACAGGTTGTTGATATGGAGGAGGGGTGTTAGTATGGTGGGTGATCGTACTGAATTTTGATTATTGGGGGGTAGGGGCATACCTCTTAAATCCAGTGTGGTGGTCCTGTCATTGCCTTACATAGTCGATATGACATCACGGTCGTATATGCCTTTAAAAGACGATTCCGGTGATATGTAACAGTCAATACTCGCGCCTTTAAAATTTTTCATTGTAAAAAAATTTTATTTTAATTTTTAGAAAAATATTTTAAATAATTGTATTTTTCTGCTTACTCAGATTTAATTTCCTTGAAAATAGTAGCAACATATCCTTATGATCTGCAGCAACACTCTAAACCGATATATTTATTAACAATCCAAGTCGGTGGCTGATACTTTCTAATTTTTTATTAAAATATTTTTTATTACAATTTTTTTTAATTGTTTTTAGGGATGTTGGGGCAACGTACATCCAACATAGCATCGAGCCCTGGCCATTACGCCTGCCAATATGGCGAACGACTTCGACCAACATGGCCGCCGGCCACGCCTATCAAGTTGGCAGGTTACATCCTACCTCCTGATGCATCATGATGCATGTGGCAAAAGTGTAATATTTACACTTTTGCAGACTGACTCCTGCCAACTGACTCCTGTGGCAATTACTCTCGTCAGTGCGCGCGCGCACATGTGTGTACTGAGAGACTTCGTACCTGTAATTTCCAGTCTTCTAAAACGATCACTTTTCTACAATTGCAGCGACGACACACTCTTAATTTGTTTTTCTAAGAAAACAAATATAAATGTGAAGAGGAGGGCCAAAATTATTTAATTTTTATATTATTATTTGTTTTTTTTNTATCTGTTTTTGTGTTTGAATAGGGGGATTGATAGTCCCCCGATTCACTGGGTAACAAAGTGGCAAGCCAATAAATTTTTTAAATGTTTATATATTTTTTTTTTTATTTAATGGAATTCTGATTTGCAACGACACTCTAAACCGATATAATGATTAAAAAGCTAAGATTGCGGGTGGTACTTCATACTTTTGTGTTGAAATAATTTTTTTGATTAAAAATCTTTCTATTAAAATAATTGTTTTAATAAAATAATTTCTAGTGATGTTGGGGGGAAGAGCATCCATCACATCGAGCTCTGGCTGTGACCCGTACCGATATGGCATATGGCAGACAGCCCCGACCAACATAGCCATCGGCAGCGACTGGTGACATCATGGCAGACAACTCCGAACTCCGATGGATAATGCATGTGCCCGAAGGAACATTTATACACTACTATACAAACACGAAACTACACTCGTATATCAAAAAAAAATGTAATGGCTCCAAATACATTTATTTTACCACGAAAACGGTGAATGTTATAAATGTAAGTTTATTTGTTTATATATATGTAAATTCTTGCGTTTAAGAGTATTTAAGCACACGTGTGTATAGACACATGTAAAATACATTTAAATAAAATATAAATCAAAAATCCGTTTTTCTTTAGTACGTAATCAGTTTAAGTGATACAAGTAGGTCCTCAAGAATCTACCAAGAGAGATTATGCAGTAGTTTATTTTCGGTCAATAATTTCCATCAACTATGCATCTCCGATGTTAGCAGCTTGGAACGATAAAGTAATGTATTTAATTTCTATAAAATGCGTTTATTTCTTCTCATTAGATAATAGTATATTTCTGACAATCTCATCATATTCTCCAATGACACTTACACGCGCCAAAGAAAATTCACTTACAAAAGCGAAGGCATCGACTGGTTGTTTTTTCCTTGCGCAGTTCTCCCTTGTGAGTCATGTCATAAAAGTCTCTGAAGGAGCAGATTCATCCATTTCGACCGATAATGGTCGTAAATGTTACCGTTACTAGTCTTACGAGGTGGTTTCCAACATTTTTCACGTCTGTAAACGTCAGTTTTATCGCCTCCTCTTTGCACATGCATGACCTTTGAGATAGGTAAAACTGGATACTTAGCAAGCTACGACCAAAACATTCTTTATGGTTCTTTAAATATTTATTTATGCAGTGATTTAAAATTTTGCAAAATATTTAAAGTTGTGTTAAATTTATACCAACACGAATTATTTTACAAAGAAAACCGACAGTGACATTATTGTACACTACAAAATACTCCTTGGTTCAAAGAAGGCTAAATTTGTTACAATTAATACCTCCCCTGGGTGATCACTAATTCTTAGAACACTTTGGTTTACTGTATAAAACACTTTATGCTTGCCTACTACCAGAAGCAAACATACAGAATGATTCACTCCACCCGTATCACCCCTTTTTTTCGAAAACAACACGACACCGGGGATTCGTGAAAAAACTTTGATAACTATACCCTATATGAAGCATCGATTTGTAGTAATTCCGTTCCCCAGAACATACCGGAAGTAGAGATACGAGGGTGAGCGTTGAAATATAAAATGGGAACGGGGGTCGTTTAAGGTATCGTTGGGTAGATCGTCTAAAAGGAAACCACGTTTACAAAGATAATTTCTTCTAACGTGCATAGATTACGTACAATAAATAATAAAAAATATAATCATACATATGGTTATTGACGTGCGTAGTTTACGCACAATCTAATGAAAATTAAAGAAAAAGGAAATCAGCAAAACAAGTTGGATTCCTGGCGTGCATGCCTAGTGTAAGCACAATCAAAATTAAATCGGGTATACTGTAAATACCGGTATGGTGTCAGAAAATCACCGTGAACTGGGAACACCCATTCGCACACAGCACTCTTCATAAGTTTTCGAAATGTCGACCACCCTGCATCAGACACGACTCTGCTCTCCTTCTTACGTTCGCGGTTGCTCGGCGTATTTCAGCACTACTGAGAGATCCACGTGCTTCTTTGATTCTGTCTTTCATGTCTTCCGACGTTGTTGGACGCACGCGGTAGGCGATATCTTTAATTCTCCCCAACAAAAATAAGTCATTTTGGGCCAAGTCTAGAGAATATGGTGGCCAAGCTCCAGGGCCCATTCGTCCAATACACTATCTGGGGAATAACATGTCAGCAACTAGTCGAGCTCTGCGTGAAAAGTGTGCAGGACAGCCATCCTGTTGAAACCACAGTGTTAATCTCAGAGCGAGAGGAACATGTTCGGTCAGCTGATACAAAATATTCTCTAGGAAGTCTGCATAAACTGCACCATTCAAAGGCCCTTCAAAAAAATATCTTCCTATAACACGATGCCCGAGAAGGCCACGCCAAGTATTAAGGCTTCACACATGCTGGTTATTCACTTGACGTAGCCAATGTGGGTTGACTGCAGACCAGTAATGGGCATTATGTATGTTAACGTCACCATTACTCTTGAATGTGGCTTCATTGGTCCACAAAATGCTGCAATGGAAAGTGTAGTACTAACTCAGGTACCAGTTGCAGAAATCAATACCCTTAGGGAAGTCGTTTTCCCCAAGTTCTTGGTGCAGATGCACGTGGTACGGATGTAAACGTTTATCAGCGAGGACTCTCCACACCGTACTTTGGATCAATCCTGAGTCGAGGGCAATCCTCGATGTAGAACCACGATGATTAACTACCATGGCAGCAAGTACATCAACAGCCCTGTCGTCTCTCACAGATCGTCTGATGTGACTACCTTTGTTGTGTGTCGGCTGCACTATCCCGGTTATGCGAACGCGACAATGCAAGACGCCGGAATACACTGTACGGGCGATGGGTATCTCGTTGCGTACAGACGGGGAGCAGCTCTGTAGTTCCGACAACATTAATCCTAGTATCATCCGCATGTTCAATTCCTCTTCGTTTGTGAACGGCATTCCATTCAGACAGCAACACTACAGGCAGACGATTTCTGACACTGAAACAACACGCCACACACAACCAATGAATGTCTGAATGAACGAACTTTCGATTGTCAGTTAACGTGTATTGAAAACCTTCAGTATCTGTAAGTGGTATATGGCTTATCTGCTTGTTACATTGTGCTACCACATTCACAGTTATTCTCGGAAACGGTCTACTAATACCCATTGGACGGGTTCGTGCAGTACGGCACAAGGTCACTGCTAGTATCAAAGTAAGTCTCACACTCCAACCTGAATTACCGTAATGGTGTACAGTTTAGGTTGTCCAATTTTAATTCGTTGTGCGTAAACTATGCCTGTCAGATAAATATATCTTATCAAATGTGGTTTCCCTTTAGACGATCTATCCAATGATACCTTATATGACCCCCCGTTCACATTTGAAATTTCAATGCTCGCCTCTGTATCCCTACAACCGGTATGTTCTAGAGAACGTAATTATTACCAATTTATGCTTCATATAGGGTATAGTACTCAAAGATTTTTCAAGAATACCCGTTGTGGTGTTGTTTCCGAGAAAATGGAGTGATACAGGTGGTGTGAATAATTCTGTATATCAGTGTGAAACACTCAGGCTGACATTCAATAACTTATAACTTAATTTATTACTATATATTATTGTACAAGAATTGTACAATTTATGTAACTAATATTAATAAATGTCGTGTTATTATGTGTTATAAGTAATATATAAATTATGAAATATAATATATATTAAAATACAGTATACCATTGAAATTATTTGATAAGGAAGCGTAATCATTTCTAACAGTTTGAGCCTAGCTGGCGTTATTTATATAACCTTAATTCAACGGAGTCAAATGGAGTTTCCTTTAAGAGGGATTGACCCCTTTGAAGTTTTCTCGCTGTACCTTATGTTTCAGAAGTAGAACTAAAAATTTTGGCGTGACAGAGCGCAGATAATACTTTCCTGAACGATCTGAAATTGTTGCAGTTTCGCTGTCCTCATTACTTTCTAACAGATATTAGCTGATAATAAAAAAACTATTATTTATGTGAAGTCATATCATTAGGGGCACCTATTTTTCGCGAAAAGATTTCACGACAAGTTGTGTTCCAACGCACTTAGTTCGGAACCACTTTGGTGACTAGATCATTTGAATTGTACCCATCTGCCCGCGAATCACGGATGGTCCGTATCGGAGAAACTTAATTCTGATTGGCTCACTCATGTAACAGGCTGTCTTCACGCAAAGACAATTGGCCAGAAGTCAAACGAAGACTGCAACTGTGCACATAGGATATTTAAATCTAGCTTCGGCGTAAATATTTTCGCGAAAAACAGGTGGCCTTACCTGTAATGTATATTTCAGGAAGTGTGCCTAGCTATAACATATGCCTTGTTGGTCCGCAAAACATAATACACTTTCTCTGCTGCCAGGGTTCGGAGAAAACGAAACCCCTAAATCCAAGATGGCTCGGATAAAAACCCCATCGTTATTAGGACGCCCGCATTCTTGGAACGTAACATTACGTTTCCACCAGTTTCACTGCAACGCGATATTACATTGGCAGCATTCAAGTGTAATTTGCTCAAACGAACACGATGGATTGTATATTGTGTTACAAAGGAAAGAAACATTTTATTGGGACATTGCCAACTCGTAATATTATATGCTGGTATACGGTCAGTAATGAACGTATTGCTGTACAGCAAGAGTGGCTGCTGTAATGTGGACGACAAAAGGGAATACAGAGACTAACGTAACTGGTGTTTGTGCAGTAGTGGATAACGGCGACTCATTTACAATTTGCTATAAATATCTGTAAATGTTATTGACCTCGAAGAATCAAACGAGGAATTCTAAATCCAAAAGTGTATCAGATTAAACAAAAATACTGTATTGTGCAATTTCCTTATATCCCACAGACAAATAATTTTTAAAAATTAAAACCGATGCTGATTGCCAAAAATTATTGCACTCAGACACTACAGTGATGTAAAACAGAATGCCATACAATACTAACCTGAGGGTAACCCCGTGTGTAATGTGTATTTATCAAGTGCTCCTTCATAAAATATTTCATTCATGAATTACTAAAACGAATTACATTCATGAATTACGCAAAACTAAGCAAACATTTGCGTTAATGTTTTTTCATTTATCAATAATCTATTGTTGGAAAACGTATTGAACTTCAGAGTCACAGAATGTAATGTAAAATAAANCTGAGGGTAACCCCGTGTGTAATGTGTATTTATCAAGTGCTCCTTCATAAAATATTTCATTCATGAATTACTAAAAATAATTACATTCATGAATTACGCAAAACTAAGCAAACATTTGAGTTAATGTTTTTTTCATTTATCAATAATCTATTGTTGGAAAACGTATTGAACTTCAGAGTCACAGAATGTAATGTAAAATAAAGGTAGCAAACGCTTTTTATTTGTATAAACTGATTCGAAGACAATCCAGAAACGCAGCGTCTCGCCACACTTCCCAAGGTCACACTGCGTTTCTGGATTGCCTTCGAATCAGCACATAGAAATAAAAAGTGTTTGCCATCTTTATTTTACATTACATTCTGTGGCGCTGAAGTTTAATATGTTTATTTTATTTTGACTTATATTTCGAAATGCATTTTCAGGAGAAGGATTTTTGGGTTATTATTTATGCTCAATTTTGTATTGGTGGTCTCGATACTGTTTAGCTACGCAGAGATGATAGTTTAGCTTAAAATCCTGACCATAAATAAACAGGTTAAAATCTGTTCTCCGCATGTACTTTTTTTGGCCACAGTCTTTTTGTCTGTTTTCATTTAAGGTGGAATGGTTTTGTTTACCAGACCTGTAAATGCGTGCAAAAAAATTTAAGGAGAATGTTTTTGCAGATTCCTCTCCGTAATCAAACACATTTCTGTGGATGTATATCGCGGTAGAAACTATTAAATTTATATATTTGCAAGTAAACGTTTTCTGGGCTTCCCCTTNTAACTTATAACTTAATTTATTACTATATATTATTGTACAAGAATTGTACAATTTATGTAACTAATATTAATAAATGACGTGTTATTATGTGTTATAAGTAATATATATTATGAAATATAACATATATATTAAAATACAGTATACCATTGAAATTATTTTATAAGGAAACAAAATCATTTCTAACAGTTTGAGTCTTGCTGGCGTTATTTCGTATAACCTGAATTCAACGGAGTCAAATGGAGTTTCCTTTAAGAGGGATTGACCCCTTCCATCTTGGACTTCGAAGTTTTCTCGCTGTACCTTTTGTTTCAGAAGTAGAACTAAAATTTTTGGCGTTTCAGAGCGCAGATAATATTTTCCTGAACGATCTTAAATTGTTGCAGTTTCGCTGACCTTATAACTTTCTAACAGATAATTAGCTGATAAGAAAAAAACTATTATTTATGTGAATGACTATAGAGGAGATGTCAGAAATAAAAGTCATACCATTAGGGGCACCTATTTTTCGCGAAAAGATTTCAGGACAAGTTGTGTTCCAACGCACTTAGTTCGGAACCACTTTCGTGACTGGATCGTTTGAATTGTACCCATCTGCCCTCACAGATGGTCCGTATCGAAGAAACTAAATTCTGATTGGCTTACTCATGTAACAGGCTGTCTTCACGCAAATATAATCGGCCAGAAGTCAAACGAAGACTGCAACTGTGAACATAGGATATTTAAATCTAGCTTCGGCATAAATATTTTCGCGAAAAACAGGTGGCCTTACCTATAATGTAGATTCCAGGAAGTGTGCCTATCTATAACATATGACGTGTCGGTCCGCAAAACGTAATACACTTTCTCTGCTGCCAGGGTTTGGAGAAAAAAAAACCCTAAATCCAAGATGGCTCGGATAAAAACCCCATCGTTATTAGGACGCCCGCGTTCTTGGAACGTAACATTACGTTTCCATCAGTTTTAGTGTAGTTCAGTCACTGCAACGCGATATCACATTGGCAGCATTTAAGTGTAATTTGCTCAAACGAACACGATGGATTGTATATTGTGTTACAAAGGAAAGAAACATTTTATTGGGACATTNAAGTGTAATTTGCTCAAACGAACACGATGGATTGTATATTGTGTTACAAAGGAAAGAAACATTTTATTGGGACATTGCCAACTCGTAATATTATATGCTGGTATACGGTCAGTAATGAACGTATTGCTGTACAGCAAGAGTGGCTGCTGTAATGTGGACGACAAAAGGGAATACAGAGACTAACGTAACTGGTGTTTGTGCAGTAGTGGATAACGGCGACTCATTTACAATTTGCTATAAATATCTGTAAATGTTATTGACCTCGAAGAATCAAACGAGGAATTCTAAATCCAAAAGTGTATCAGATTAAACAAAAATACTGTATTGTGCAATTTCCTTATATCCCACAGACAAATAATTTTTAAAAATTAAAACCGATGCTGATTGCCAAAAATTATTGCACTCAGACACTACAGTGATGTAAAACAGAATGCCATACAATACTAACCTGAGGGTAACCCCGTGTGTAATGTGTATTTATCAAGTGCTCCTTCATAAAATATTTCATTCATGAATTACTAAAACGAATTACATTCATGAATTACGCAAAACTAAGCAAACATTTG
>NQII01001724.1:108565-121279 GCA_002778355.1 Clitarchus hookeri | reverse complement strand
CCTCCATTCTTTTTCGCACGAAGTGTTTTAATACATCTGTGGCAGTAATTTATCTCTAAATACGTTTTGGTATTGTTTGAACAGTTTAATTTAAACCCGTTAATAGAGTTTTTAACACTCCTGAAACTGGAGTATTAATTTCCGGCCAAGAGGCGCCATGGAGCTAGACGGACTTAATGCCCTGTCTGCAATGTAAATTTGTTATTGCAGCGGCGAGCAGTTTTAAGCGCGCCAGTGCTAAATGGGTATTATCGTGAAAAATTAATTTGACGGAATAATGGCGGGAATATTTACACAAGAAATAGAAAGAATAGTAATATTCGTTGGAAGCAGAGAAAGAATTAATTGGATGTAACAAAAGTCGGTTATGATTTTTTAAATCGTATTATCTTATACTCTTAACAACACGGACGCTCTAGGCTATTCGGAAGTAAGAAGCAGAGGAAAAGAACATTTATATTCCTGAGATTATTTGTCTCGTAAGAATAGAAAATTCCATTTTAAAACAAAGCATTTGCAGGTAAAAATTTTAAATTACTTTTTTATTCTGTTGAAAATTACGGCAAGAAATAAACTTATCTTTGTCAAATTGTCTTTAGTTCTTTGTTCATTTGTTCTTAGATCTTCTGTCTGAACTAGTTCAGTAGTAAGAATCGAGCAAGCGATAGTAGAAATTACCTAGAACAAGTGCGAAAGAAGATGGTTGACTTAAAGTTTGGGGGGACCAAATTTATTTGCGTGTCCTTATATCAAACACNTAGAAATTACCTAGAACAAGTGCGAAAGAAGATGGTTGACTTAAAGTTTGGGGGGACCAAATTTATTTGCGTGTCCTTATATCAAACACAATGCGTAAGTCAATTTCTGTGATATTCAAATACAAATAAATGCTGTCCGTGATTTGTGACCTGCATTTATAAACATCTTATATTTTCTTCCTTCGTTTTCGTTAATATTCCAAGTATAAAAAAAATTTTGTTCAAGCTATTGCTATCCTTTGTACCGTTTATAAACATATTGATGTATTTTGCGAATTGTAATTTGTCGGACTCCGAATAAGAATAATTCAGAAACATTTAAGGGATTATATAGATGTAACGAGTGATTATAATTATATGGCGCTGGCGTATATGCTAACTTCCAGAGAATAAACACACCGTGATTTTGGCTAATCTTTAGTGAGAAGTCAGTCCATTACTACATATTTTGTACATTATAGATGTGAATTAAAAATTTAAGGTGATATTGATTAACTGTTATGTTATTAATATTATTTTGCCTGAATTTTAAAATGAATTTTTAAATATTATATATGAGTTTGTATGTATACGTGGAAAGTAGTAACTTTGCATTTNCCTGAATTTTAAAATGAATTTTTAAATATTATATATGAGTTTGTATGTATACGTGGAAAGTAGTAACTTTGCATTTGCTTCCGAGTTCAGTAGATAGTTATTAAAGAGGCCTTTATATTAATTAGGGTTTTCCATTATCAGTTTCTAAAATGAAAAACTGCCGTTCCAGATATCTAACTTGAATTAATAGTTTTCTCTTTATTTTTCTCTCATTTACGTAAAAATGTCTTATTTTTCTAGTGTGTTTATTGTTCAGTGGAGTGGAGTGTTAAGATTTGGGCGGCTTTAAAGAACGGAATCTTGAGAGCCGATGAGGGTGAAGCTAGGTTAGTATGGAGCGGCGATGGAGTGCAAAGATGGAAGAAACGGGAGATCCCCTAGAAAACCCGCCGACCAGTGACGTCCAACACGATTCCCAGTACGAAAATCCGGGAGCAACCCAGCCGGGAATCGAACCAGGTTCATCTTGATGGGAGGCGAGCGCCCTAGAGGGTTTCTAGAAAAATAAAATCAAGGGGTTTTTTGCCACATCTTCGGAACTCTTTTGTAGCACGATGGGCACTGCAGTCATGCTGTAAAAATACAATTTGACGAACGTTTAACACCGGGTAGGGGTAATCACATAGAAAATACAAATATAAGAAATTTGCAAAAATTCGCTACAGTGTGTGATTAAGAAAATGCTTGGAATTTGCCTTATTTTGGCCAAGCCGTGAAATGAATTTCATGAAAATTAACGAACACAGCTTGAAGAAACACTCCTGCAAATACCGCTCAAAGTATTGGCAATCGCATTTTTTTGCGCACAACTGCAGTTGGTGTAACAGGCGACCAAAACTGGTCCTAATCGTGAAAAGTGTTTTCGATATTTTTGCAAACGATTTATTTTAAAACATTTAATTTAAGATTACGGGGTCATTTATAACCCTATCCCGACCACACGATTAAATAAAGGAGAAAAAANTTAAAACATTTAATTTAAGATTACGGGGTCATTTATAACCCTATCCCGACCACACGATTAAATAAAGGAGAAAAAATATTCGTAGACGTATGTTTTAGTTTCGTATAATTTAAATTTCATATTTTTTTCTTAAAAATATTTACTTNGAAAAAATATTCGTAGACGTATGTTTTAGTTTCGTATAATTTAAATTTCATATTTTTTTCTTAAAAATATTTACTTCCGTAAATGTAAATAATTCTGTGGTCCAATATCGCACAGTGTTTCAGCTGACGGAATCTACAGTAAGAAGCATGCGAGCAACTGTAGAGAACATCTTAGAGTCAATGCTGCTAAGAAAACCGGCTGCCAGCATTATAAACGAACGTCTGTAAACTATTCATTATACCACTTGACAGCCGGAGGCACNAACTATTCATTATACCACTTGACAGCCGGAGGCACAAAGCAAGGAGGTACACAGTAGCAAATGAAATGGTGCCTCGAGGTTTATGCATGTATCAGGATGAAAAAAAAAAAAGCCTGAAGGCCATTCTGAGCCTTGCTCGCAGAGGCGATGGCAGACACCCTAAAAAATATTTCTGGTAAACTTCCTAAACTGAATTGGAAGTTTTTAACCCATATATCGTAATTAAATATTACCACACATCTGGCTACAAATATGGAATGTTTAGAGTCGTTACTATACAATGATGGGAAGTTTCCGACGCATTTGGCTGTTTCCTGAGCAAATGTAGGAACGCTAGCATGGATGTATGGGGAATAACTTTACCACTCGCGCTTTCTAACTCCACGTATACACTCCCATAGTAAATTTGCGAATAATGTCTTAAAGTGCACTTGATGACCGTGTCACGGACGCAGTTGTGGCTCCCTTGCATGTTTGCTTCGAACGTGGAAAATTACCCGAGGCAGAATGGCGCCTTAAGCTAGGTCTCGCTCACCGTATTGGACCCTCCCGTTTCTTTTAAGCTCGAGTTTTCAAACAAAATAAAATCTCGAAAACGAAATTTAGCTATTTAGGTACATTTTACCTTGCAGTACAGAAGTTACGACTGACCTGAGGAAACATTTAAAAAAAATTCAGTCCTGACAACAAGTCTTTTCACAGAAAATTGTATACTTTTGATATCAACGCTTGGAAAAAAATATATTTCTTAACCACATATTATGTTTTAGCAGACACACTGATTGTTGGTGTGTTCTGGGTACAGTTGGTAGCGCTGTGGAAAATGTAGTTCCATGTATTAATGTTGTACAGGAAGCGGCAGAAATAACTCCCGAATGTGAAAGGCTAATAAAAAATACACAAACGATTCTAGTCAAAATTTTATTAAACCATCTATAATAATTATGTTTGCCATTTAGTTTGATTAAATTTTTTTAATTTTCGCTTAAACTTAAAACATAATATTTTTTTTATTTTCACTTAATGTTTAAACACATTTTTTTTTTTAATTTTCACTTAATCTTTTAAAATAATATTTTTTTTAATTGTCACTTAATTTTTAAACGTAATCTTTTTTTATCTTTCACTTACTTTTTACAAATAATCTTACTAAAATGCCAACCGTCACTGTCTATACATGTCTGAAGCCTCACTCTGAAATTACGCTTTACTCTCCTCGTCATCTCTTGTGGAATTTCCGCGATTTCGTGTCGGATAGCAGCTTTGAGTTCATCGATTGTCGTCGGTTTGTTTTTGTAGACTCTACTCTTCAGGTAGCCCCTGAGAAAGAAGTCACAGGCGGTAAGATCGGGTGAACGAGCTGGCCACAGGATGTCATCTCGCAGTGAGATTAAACGCCCTGAAAACATTTGTCTTAGGAATGCCGTAGATTCTCTCGCTGTGTGAGCGGTGGCAAAATCCTGTTGAAACCATACAGCAGGATTTCCACGTTCATTCAGTTTCGGCTCCAGGAAGTTGTGTAGCATCTCTACGTAACGATGAGATGTTACTGTAACTGTTCGTCCTTCCTCCTCTACAAAATACGGGCCTATTATTCCAAAGTCTGCTACAGCACACCAAACAGTGACACGTTGGCTATGGAGAGGTCGCTCATGAAGTTGCCCAGGATTATTTTCTGCCCAAAATCTAAAATTCTGTTTGTTGACGAATCATGATAAATGAAAATGTGCTTCGTCACTGGAGAGCACACCTGCTTATTTTGGAACGTTTTCCAGTATAGCGTGACAAGATGCAATACTGTTGGCCCAATCAGGTTCACTAAGTTCCTGCACAACCATGATTTTTAAGGATGAAAGTAGAGGTATTGGTGTAAAATTCTTCTCACTTTACGATCAGATATTCCCAAGCTGGCAGTGTGCCTACGGGCTGGACGTCTTGGAGATTTGGTAACTGCTTGTTGGGGTAATTGAACGTTTTGTGGAGTTCGAGCTACCTGGCGGTGCATTTTTTAAAGCCAAACCTGTGACTCTAACATTTTTAACCCACAATAGAACGGTTTTCCTGTCAGGGACTGCACCGTGCCGACCTATTCCGAAGCGCGTACGAAATAATCGCTGCGTTGTGATTACAGAATCGCCATTTTTAAAATAGGTTTCAAGGACGAACGCACGATGTTCACCGCTCCATGCCATGGTGGCGACTGAAATGGCAGCAATGGTGCTGCACTATGACACAACCCCGGGCCGCCTACCACCACTAGCGCCGAGCCCATGGTGGTGGCAAATTCGGGAGTTATTTCTGCCGCTCCCTGTATTATAATTGTCAAGTTTTAATTTGTGGACGCTAAAATAATTTTATTTATATTCTGTTTGTTTTATACATATAAGATGAATAATTGTAAAATTATTAACGTATTTATATTCTTAATTTCATAGCCACTCATGGTCGAAGTATGAATATAATAACACTTTCAATGGCTATGTTTGGTTTACATACGATAAAAGGATACAAAATTGCAGAAAATTATATCCTAATCAGAACTTTCAAAATAGTTTATTTGACAGTGAACAGTAACTAAAACGGGTTTATGTCATAAATCAGATAAAATTTAATTTTAAATATTAATATTTTATCTTGTTTACCAATTACCTGTTATCGCAAAGTAAAAATTACGTTAACTATTCTCAACCTTATTTTGTTTCATTTTTTATCATACTCTGTGTCTTATACGACGTACACATATATCTGCAGTGGCGAATTTCCGAAATATTAGTTCATTAGATCAATTAACTCCATGACAAGTCATTCAAAAAACATATATTATGTTCTGGTAGAATTTTTTCAGTTGAATTAAGGTTTAATATACTCAGGTAAGAAACAAAGCGATATTATTTATGGGAGAGTTTGGCATAGGGATAATTTACCCACCGAGCAAATTGGTGTTTCAAAGAGGTCACTTTTAAACTTGCGGTAAATGGAGAAATTCTGTTTATTATTGTGTAAAAGTTCGTGTTTGGTTCCACTTGNAGGTCACTTTTAAACTTGCGGTAAATGGAGAAATTCTGTTTATTATTGTGTAAAAGTTCGTGTTTGGTTCCACTTGCGATATATATTTGCCTCTTCCAAAATTTCAAGTATAAACTTTATAACGAACTATTATTCACGCACTCCAATAGTGTTTACAAAAGCGAACAGTAAAAATACAACTGTCTCCGGCATCGAACATCCATAAACAAGCTTATTTCAATGGCGAAAGTAAGAATTTTTAAGTACGAAATATAAACAAGCTGTCATCAAAAGTAGTTTTGCGCTATTCTCCTTTCCCTTAAGAAGACTGCGCAGGAAAGCCCTATAAATTGCATTTTAAACAATTTTCACTAATTTTTTATTCAGTTATCATATTTAAAATTATTAATGTTGTGTAAGCCAATGGTTNCATTTTAAACAATTTTCACTAATTTTTTATTCAGTTATCATATTTAAAATTATTAATGTTGTGTAAGCCAATGGTTTGCTAAACCCAGTTTTACGACACAATATTAAACAAGTCATGGTCATATTTCGTCATGTTTCCACTCCAGTGCTCAGAACAAAGTGTATTCTTTGTGTAGGTTCTAACACAAAACAAACAGAAAGATTTTACACAATTGTGTTTATTTTATGAAGATTGCAATTATTCAATTTACTTACATACAAAACGGGAAAAGCCGGCGAACACATGCGACGACAGTGCACCGTGGCGACGACAAACATTTTTTGTTGCCAAATTATAAGCATTGATCTTCCCTTGACCCAATTTCGAGGACATGCGCAGAAGACGAAAGTCGGTCTACCTTGCCGTTATTTCTATGGGCGGAACAGGGAGATTGTTTTCCGCGCAGCTAGTGCGTGAGCTCTACTCCGTATTTACTTTAGTCTACGGTGTGTTGTAGGTATAGGGGAAACGGGGTAGAGTGTTCTCCTAAGGTGCGCAGTAGCCACTCTGTGGCCCTACATTGGTCTGTTTTTCTGCCATTATGACTATCATATACGACGTGGATAGAATTTTAGGTTAGGGCACTGTTTATGTAAACAAGTTCTTTGAGATGTTTTTATGCGTCTTATAACCCATTTATAATACAATTTGAAGAAATAAAAACAAGTAAAAGTATTTTATTCAAATAGTCGGGTTTATCTTCTGATAATTAACAAACATGTTCATCACTTTTTGACTATGAAACTTCGACAGTTGTGTTGGTGTGAGGTAGGTCAATGTTGGGGAAGAGCGCAGAAGACAATAGTCGGTCGATTTCACTCAATCACGACAGTAAGTTCTCGCAATACAGGTTATCGCATAAGACAGTTTATCATGTTACAAATATCAGCGACGCCGTATCCGGGGGGAAACAGACTGCTAGGGCGCCCCAAATAAGCCCTACTCAAGCATAGTCGACGATAATTGCAAATTTTCCCACGTGATATAATATTTCATTGTTCTGTGAGTACTGCGCTGTCAGCGCCTCTAGTCGGATGTTAACATGTGAACAATTCGGGTTTAGTCGGTCTATATATATATACCTCTACTTGAGTGTGTGGTGGTGTGTTGCAGGGAGCTTCTGTCCAACGGCAGCTTGTACTTCCCGCCCTTCCCGCCGGAGGAGTACAACCCGGAGGTGCACGCGGCCGCCTACCGCTGCAGGGTTGCCAACTCCGTCGGCGCGCTGCTCAGCCGCGACTGCAAGATACGCGCCCGTAAGTACCGACGCCAGCGCAGCTGTCGAAAACACGTGATCACTGACTGACTTGAACGCTTGCGTACATTTTTTTTTTCTTTGTCAAAAAAAACCCTGTGCTTTCCAGATAAAATAAGAATTTTTCCGTCTACTTTGGTAAATGCTGCTTGTGTTAAAACTCAGCCAGAGGAGGTACGTTCTTTGAAGAGTTCTTGAAATGGGGCTTGCATATCAAACGGAAAATTATTTTCGACATACTCCACTGGGTATTGTGGGAACCCTTTAATAACGCGTAGAGGAAACAACACAGAGCATAGATTAGAAGTCAAGTTGGGCTGTCGTCATTAGAAAACTGACACGCAGTATTCCGAACAAAAAATTATCTTCTTTCCTGCCGGGAGGGTNAGAAAACTGACACGCAGTATTCCGAACAAAAAATTATCTTCTTTCCTGCCGGGAGGGTTTTTACTGTGCCTATGCCGGTTTTTCCCCTCCCCCTTCTTAGCTATAGCCTCAGCTATAGGTACACTTAAGGATGCAGTCTATGGCCCCAAATTGAGGCCATGACTGCCTTAATCCCTCACTGCCGCGATGCATGCCTCCTTTGCATGAATCCTCTTCCTTTTAAGCGTGTGGAGCGCTGAAACGCCTTAAACTCCCGTCCCTACTTCGGACGTGCACTTAATACTTAGCAGTAGGGTAGGTTAGAAAAAAAATTTGCAATACGTAACATTGCCCCTGATAAAATGACAACGCAGGAGAACGAAACTTCGTCGAAAATCTTACAGACATGCACAAAGCCTGAACGAATCAGCGAAGACATTACACGCAGAGGCATTCTGCTTGCCTGTGCTGTCTCCGTTGTATTGTCCATATTTATTATTTTTGTAGTTCAAATTTAGGTCGTCGCGTCCACTTGTCGCTTTTCGACTTAATTCCTTGNGTGGGAACCCTTTAATAACGCGTAGAGGAAACAACACAGAGCATAGATTAGAAGTCAAGTTGGGCTGTCGTCATTAGAAAACTGACACGCAGTATTCCGAACAAAAAATTATCTTCTTTCCTGCCGGGAGGGTTTTTACTGTGCCTATGCCGGTTTTTCCCCTCCCCCTTCTTAGCTATAGCCTCAGCTATAGGTACACTTAAGGATGCAGTCTATGGCCCCAAATTGAGGCCATGACTGCCTTAATCCCTCACTGCCGCGATGCATGCCTCCTTTGCATGAATCCTCTTCCTTTTAAGCGTGTGGAGCGCTGAAACGCCTTAAACTCCCGTCCCTACTTCGGACGTGCACTTAATACTTAGCAGTAGGGTAGGTTAGAAAAAAAATTTGCAATACGTAACATTGCCCCTGATAAAATGACAACGCAGGAGAACGAAACTTCGTCGAAAATCTTACAGACATGCACAAAGCCTGAACGAATCAGCGAAGACATTACACGCAGAGGCATTCTGCTTGCCTGTGCTGTCTCCGTTGTATTGTCCATATTTATTATTTTTGTAGTTCAAATTTAGGTCGTCGCGTCCACTTGTCGCTTTTCGACTTAATTCCTTGTTCGGGATTCTGTGTGTCGGTTTTTTTTTTGTATATCTACGGAAACGATCTACTGGCTTCTATTGTGCGCATCTGTGTGGTTTTCTCTATTAATTATTATGGTTTTCTTCGCTGGTCCCAAGGGGCGGGCAGATCCCGAGGAAAGAGTAGCCGCGAACACAATGTTCATCCCACAGCAGCTCGGCTCGTGTTACATATTGCATGGGGTAGACGGATATATAATGGGTGGTGACGGTGACAGCGACGATGATGATCATGATAATTAATATAATAATGTGGGTGATTATAATTATGAGGATGGTTATAATGATTATTATGATGATGACGACGATGGTTGTCATGAGTATAAACATGATGACTGATGATGATTATGATGATGACGAACACACGCGGTCCATCAGGAAAGCACTCGGATGTTGTAGACAGTCCGGCGAAGTTATTGAATAACGATGCAAAGCTACACAGTGTCAACGTGGAAAATAAAATGTTCTTAGTGTACTTCTTTTTGCATGCAGTCCCGGCAAGCACGACAGCTGGCTGGGTTGCACGGTAATCCAGTTTACTTATTTGGCAGATTTTCAATACAACGTTGAGATACGGTGTAGGCAATAATACATAAGGGAAATTACGTTGCTATCCCTTTTTTTTTTAGTTTGGTTCTGTCTTTCACTCGCTGCGCAGAGTTCTTGAAACGAGGCATAGAGTCTGACTGGCTAATGCATGCTGTGTAGGACTCCCTATTAGTTCGACTGGAAAGTTGTTTCCGAGCACCAATTGGGAATAACGTTCCATAATTCTTCTACCTTACTGTTAAATTTAATTTCCGTCATCTTACGGGAAATTTTTTTAGCAATAACGCTTCAGAACTCTTCGTAAAATTACCGACACAGATTTTTAAATAACGGGCACTCCGTAAAATTTACACTATTAGCTTGTTAATTTTTTTGTATTTCTGGTATTAAAAAGATGTTTACAAAAAAATTCAATTTTCTTCATGGGCGTGTTTTACTGTGCCTAAAAAATAAATGTTAAAAAGTAAATAAAACAATACTCACATATCCTGGAGCGTGGTTTAAATACGATTCAGTAAATTTGAAGTCCGTGACTTTTACAGCTCACATACACCACCTTGCGTCATTACTGTACAGGTTATAAATACGGTATGTTTAAAGTGCGGCATATATAACTTTTCCAATACCCAGTAACGTTTGAATTTTTTAAGTTTCCGTTTACAGGTGCCTGATGTAACGTTTTTCACGTTTGAAGGAATTCGTCTAAGTGGTGCGGATAATTACCCCACAAACGATAATTTTCTGGTTACAGCGGTAAAGAACGCTTCGTGTAAATTCGGCCTTGTTCGTTCCCGAAACCCGAAGCTGAAGGAAATACGGAGATATTCGGCATGTTGTATTTATGGTGCTCACCTCCGTTTTTCGTCAATATTGATCACGTTTTCACATATTAAATGCACATTTTAGTTTTTTTTAATACTATTTAATATTACCGATATTTTTAATAGTTCATTTACGCCCATTTTTGCTGCGATAGCTCACGGTAAACATAGCAGCTTCACTTTTGTGTTGGTAAAAATTCTGTGGTGCGTATGTATAATTAGGCGGCTTTAAAAAACGTCTTCAGCAACTCTAGCTGTTGACAGATGTTTGATGGACAAAACCACGCAGGAGGCATAAGACTACACAGTAAAAAAATGTTGTATGCTTTACAAACAGTTCCTTGGGAAAACTAGTTGTCAAAAATTTCCCAGCAACTACATCTGAAATATTTTATCTTTACAACAAATTGTGATATTAAACGTCCAAAACCAATTAGCTCTGTGTTTATAATAAACTTGAAGTATTCAATGCATGACTGTTAAAATTCAACTTTAGTTTTACACGCTCCATATTAATTTTTCCGTAAAACTTTCCCTCATTCACTTGCAGTGTTACAAAATAATTCTTCGCCAAGGTACAGAAATTTTTTACAGTGTTCTGATGAGTGTAATATAACTAGAATACATAATTATTTGGAACTGACATAATGCATTATCTTTAGTTAAGTTGTAATTTTGTGGCAATAAAGCAATTTTACAATAATTACAGCTAGGATGTATGTCCATCCTCATTAACAATAAATTAATTATAAAAGTATTTTCATAAAGACAAAAAGCTATTAAGAGACCTCTGAAACATGCAATGTAAATCAATTCAGTATGGCCTGGAATGAATCGAACTTAACAAAGAAGATAAACTTACTTTATATTTGCGTATTTGTAATATTTATGATCCAGCTAACACATTTGTATCAATTTTGCTTGTATCGTAATGATTCTCCCGATATACCCTTAACAATGTATTTCTGGGACTTAAGGTACTGGGACAGGAAAAGTGAAAGAAATTAGGGTATATCATTAATGAATCAGCACGGGTGTTAACATTGAGTTAAGTTTTATCATAGTAACACTTTAGTCTTAACGCATGCAAATAGGAAGTAGTATTCGGCATTTACACCTGTAAAACAAACTTATACCAACCAATAATACTGCATGTAGTTATTATTAACTGAATTTAAGAACATGTGATTTTTAACTATTTACAATGGCATAACGTAATTTTCAGAGCCGTGTTAGAGAGGAGATAGCTATTTAACAATTTCGGTCTTCAGATATTTGTTATATATCTTTGTATATTATTCTCGGGATTTTGAGGAAGACCTGTTCGCCAGAAGCAATGTCATATAACTAAAGATTTAAGGTCCATGGAAATAATTTTATTTAATTATAGCGGAAGGGATTTCAACGAGCACATAAAATGTAAAACTTTGCACTAAAATTTGAAAATCTTAAGTTGTTTGTCCTAGATACAAGTGCGTTTATGTTATGTACAATAAATGCACATGGAAACCGGAGATTTCTGACAGCCGCAACGTGCAAAATATAAAACACATGCACGGACCAACTATAATGCGTAAGTAAAACACTGTGAGTTGATATGCTTCTGTTTGTACAGTTTGGTAATGTAAATATCTTGGAAAATAAAGGTGATCTCATAAATCGTTCTATTTGACGGTATCCCTTTAAGAATTTTTTTTCACTACTTCAGATAACAATGGGCTACATATACTTTACTGAGAGACGCTTTATAAAAATATAATGGTCGCGATATTAACATATATACATATATATAAGTAAACATTGACTGACTGACATATCAACGCCCAGCCTCAACCATTGGTCCTAAAAACGTGAAATTTGGAGGAAACACTCATTATGTAATGAAGGCAGCCACTAAGGAGGAATTTTTCAAAATGGGGGTTCAAAGTTTGAATGACGGAAAAAATAGACAGCCTCAACAATTCTTTTATTTTTGGACTTGCATTTAATTCAACTTATTTTATTTTAAAGACATGCCTAGGTACTTTTTAAAAATATGGTAACAAAAACATGAATCCCACGCGGATAAAATTGCTGGAAAAAGCTAGTGTGTGTGTGTGTTTGTGCGATTATATATTAGGGTAAAGCACGAGAGTATGTAAATTTTTTTTTTCTTATTTACAATTGTAATAGGGGGGATCGGTGCCTTATACTAATGGTAAAATAAGTGTTATTTTTTAATTAATTCGGTTAACAGCTTCTGCCTCCGCACTAGCCTCAAAATTTTAGATTTTATTGAAAAATCTCAGTATTTTTAGTGGCACAATATTCAGCTTAAATTAATGGT
>NQII01001724.1:24736-84758 GCA_002778355.1 Clitarchus hookeri | reverse complement strand
GTTAGCGCACGTGTGCCAAACTGCGTGAACAATGGGAGATCGGCAACCGAGTTGTGAACGCCGCCAGAAGTGGTTCCACCATATTCCCCCCGTGGTGCGCCGGTTCTGCTCGCCTTCGTGACATGCAGCTTGTTTCTGGTGCTTGAAGTTACGGACTCCCGGCGTTGTTTTGCCAACTGCAATTTCAATTTATTTTAAAATACAAGGCGATTTTTTTTCCGAACATTTTGCCCTCTAGAATTTTTCGTTTGTGTTAAGTCCATACACGCTGTGGTTTCAGATATGACATGTTATCCGAAAACATCTTGTATATCATTCTAAATAAAGCAGAGAATTTTGTTGATATGACTTTCAACAATATATTTTTAAAATGTTTCATACTAGTAGTAAAAGAATGACCTACATCAAGTTTTACAGTTGTTTCCACGTCATTATGCTTATCTGTAAATAAATCAGCATTCTTTCTCGTGCAAAGATTTTTCTACGACCAGTACGGAACACATGAAAACTATAACGTGTTCTTTATTTAGTACAATAATAATTATTGTGATGATAATCAGTTTATCATTAGACATTTGAATGGACCAGGGGGCGTCTTCCGGCACGATTACCACACGCGAAAGTCTGGGAGCGGCTCCGCCAGGAATCGAACCCGCTTCCCCTTGGTGGGAGGCGAGTAGTCTGACCACAACACCACCGCGGCATCGCTTTTATTTCCCGAGAAAAATAAAAATTTTCGGGCCTTCCTTGGATGAGCTACATTCGTGCGTAGTCCTCAAAGGGTTAAAAGTAGTAAGTTTTTTTTTTAATTCCGTGAAGTTTATACGTGTGGCGCGATAGCGACTTGCTGACGTACACACGCCGGCAGGAGGAGGGGGCGTAAACAAGCGGATTTGCAGGGAGACGGAAAACCTCGAGTTTGCACGCGAGTGAGAACCGCGGCAGAAAGGATAAACGAGCACGGTGTGGATTCGGTGACGCAGTCGACGACGACGACGACGTGGTGTGTCGACACAGTCGCGACGTCACGAGCGACGAGCCATAATCGCAGGAAGCCCCCTCCCGCGCGTCACACGAAAGACGCGGCGCCTTCAAGGTCGCCGCAAACCAGGCTCGATAGGGGAATTTTCAGGTTTCTCTCTTCGGCTCGCGTCCTTGCGCTGCCCCCGGCCGGAAGGAAACAGTTCCAGCGGCGGTTTAAGGACACGCCACATCCTCCCCGACCAGAGTTTTTTTACCTCCTCCGAGGGGATCTACAACCTTCCAGTTGGACCCCGTAAAAAAAAAACACTTCCCTTTGCACGTTAAGACAGAAACAATGCTTGCGCTGACTAAACCACGCTATGTATTAAGGGTCCCGCCTGCCGTCATCGTTTATCTCTTTTTTGACCGGGGCCGCGGTGACTGAGCGGTTAGCCCGCTTGCCGGGGTTTTTGTTTATTTTCCCTAACTTTGTAACTTAAATAATTCAACAACAATGTAATAACCTGTGAAAATGGGTAAAGGATTTGTAAATGTATATCAACCACAAGAGCCCAATGGGCTGGTATGATAATTTCTGTCCAACAAAGTGTCACGTGTATGTATATCCATAGAATCAATAAAATGTTTTTAAATTGTCCCACCATGGCGAACCGGGTTCAATCCCCGGCCGGTTAACTCCCGAATTTTAGCATGTGGGAATCGTGCCGGACGATGCCGCTGCTCGGTAGGAATTCTCGGGGATCTCCCGTTTCCCCCGCCCTTGCATTCCGGCGTTGCTCCATACTCACCTCAATCATCCTCATCGGCTCTCAAGACCTCGCTGTTAAGAGCCGCACAAATCTCTTCACTCACTTTTTTTTTGGGCTGATAAGCGCGGGAGCTATAAGGGTCACATTGGCACGCGCTACAAGAGCGCCATCGCCGCTACGCGCAGGGCTCTGAACTGGCGTGCAGTGTTCTCGTGGTGCTGCGTGCACCTGTGGGACTTTCAGCGATGATCCTGTCATTTTATGTATGACAAGTTTGTAGCAAACTTCAATACAGGCTCCTATCGTAGTTTGGCTCGTGTCCGGCTAGTGTGTTTTAAAATACGGAAGTCTGAAAAAAAAAACTCTTTTTAAAACTATATTGGAGGGCTCTAAAATAATATTTACAGCATGCGTGGTAACTACAAAGTACAGTTTCTTCCTCGTCTAGGGTATGATAACTTTTCGTAGGTAAACATACTCGGAGCACATTTAATAGTTTCGTAAAAGAAAAAACAAGATTTCAAACACACTGCAACGCAGTTCAAGCACCAGGCAGGTGGAACCATTAATCTACATCCTCACTCAGGGGCTATGACAATGGAGTTGGGAAGAGTTCCGGGTTCAATTAACCCCCCTCCCCTCCCCCGCCGACCGCGGTGGCTAAGCGGTTAGACTGCTCGCCTCCCACCAAGGCGAATCGCGTTCAATCCCCGACCGGGCCACTTCCGGATTTTCGCAAATGGGAATCGTGCCGTACGATGCCGCTGGTCGGCTGGTTTTCATCGGGGATCCCTCATTTTTCCCTGTGCCAAACTCTCCCATGCGAAATCCCTTTCTGTTCCTAACCTGAGTAGAATAAACTTCAGCCCAGTCTAGAAAATTACAGCAAAGGGATAACGCACCGCATTTATACGCACTCAGTGAAATAATAATATTTTGCTTAAGAACTATTTCATTACTAGGGATTACAATATAACTAAAAGTTCAGTTAAACCAAAAATAAGGTAATTTAATATTAACAGAGGTATCAAACGTTTGTGATTCATTGTGTGTTTAGGAAACAACTAAGAACGACATACGTGGGGTTATTTTCTCTAGGTTTCATTCAAAACATGTGAAGAAACCGCGAACAGACTATACATACAACTTTTTATAATTCTATTTTTTTTTTTTTTTTTTTTTTTTTTTCGTTATTTGTCTTTATGAAACGTTATTTATTTTGCAGCTGTCGCTGTAGGGCAAATCACAGTGGGAAATGATTTCAGTGGCTGTCGGGAAACGAGGCAATGGTTTTTTTTTGTTGAAACACACACCGCCGCATTTCATAATTTGCTGCTCGCAGGGACGTACGTACAACAAGGCCAGCAAGCGGATCTGCAAAAAGCAGTGTCCGTTGATCCAGTTTGGCTCGTCGATATTTATTGTGCAGGTGCGCGGAGGGATATTTAACAGAGAAAAATATTTCGTTACTAGAATTATTTCTAAACGGCGTGGATTTTACTTATTCCGGTGACCTGAATGAGGTGCCACGGGTCTTGCAGTTCTGGAGCGAATCAACAGAACTTGGTATCCTATAACATTATATATATTAGGTACTATTCCAAATAAGAAAATTTCGGGTTTTCACACTTTGCAAACGCAAGTTAAAATAAAATGGCATATTAAGGAAAAAAATTAATCAGGCTCAATTTTTACCTTAACAGTTTTTTTTTTTTTTTTTTTAAAGGTGTGTTTGTCCATATGTGCTCGCGTGATTCGCTGTTATCGTTGTTTTCACCCTCATCGGCTCTCAAGACCTCGTTGCTAAGAGCCGCCCAAATCTCTCAACCAACCTCCTTTCTCGTTCTGCGCAGCTGACTGTCTATCCTACCTCGGCAAGGCAGGAGGAGTGTAAACCCGTTTTTTTTCGTGGTCGAGTCCGTATTACACGGGCAAAGTGAAACTCGGACTTTTCATTTAATGACGCGTTCATCACGTACACCTACATATATTTTGAAGTATGTTAACTGTTAATCCAAGCCACAACATCTAACAAGGGTTTTTCGTATACTTATATTGGTAACACATGACTGAGCAAGTGAAGTGAAACACTAATGTCTTGATTCGCCATGTGTGTCATAAATAGATATATAAACGTCTGACTAACATAAAATTTATTGGCGCCTGCTAGGGTGTGTGTTACCAACCCGTGATGGTTCGAGACAAATCCATGGGGACGCTAATAAATTTACAAGCGCCGAGATGATACTCTAGGGTTTATGGACCCCACTTAAATCGTAAAACCCTAAAGCAAAAAGAAAACATTTGAATAAGAGAAAACAGACTATCACCGCTCATAAAAATCTTGCCAAACCAAATAATAAACAAATATGAACACATGTCGTAAAACTTTGGAACAATGGTACGATTTTTTTCTCGCCGTGAAAAACTCGTGTATTATTCTCCGTACCGTACCAAGTGTAGAACCATATACTTCAGTTAATTTATTGCGCTGTTTTATTATCTTATGGTATCGAGAAAGCGAAGCTGATTTTGCTGTTTATTCTACCATCTACCAAAATTGTTTGGAGCGCCGATTCTGAAACTGCTGTTGCGGCACGGCACTTGTTGCTTCAACGACGCTGTACGTCAATTTATACGAGTTTTTTTGTTCTCTGAGATGCGTTGCAACATTATATATTATTTCCTGTGCTTCTCCCCGCAGCAAGGGTGTATAAAGAATATATTTCCAGTGTGGCTCATTTAAAATAAAAAAAAAGGAGGCCTTTGTTTTAGAACATCTCTTCGGTTTCCACGTCTACGTGGAGGCCTTGACGGCCGAGCTTTAATTTCATTTCTATTAAATTCTTTTACCGGGGTAGAATATAATTTTATTGATTTCCAAGTATTATGGATGACAGAACACTGTTACTTATATAAAACCTACAGCCAGGATTAGGAAAAAATTATAACATATTGCCACTGACCGTATATGATACAAACTTAAAAAAAGAAACTCTGTTATTATTAAGTTAAAATTTACAAACGTGTTTTAAAAATGTAGTAATCCACAAAAAATTGACATAGTTTACCAATTTTGCTCAAATTATTATTTTTTAGGTGAACCGAGAAAATTAACCAAATATAAAACAGCCTTACCAAACCAAATTTCAGTAGCATTAATGTTAACTTACAATAACCCCATGCATCGTATGGTTGGGTAGATACCACCTATTTTTGTAATGGTGTTGATATTGGCTGTTCACGGTAAATTGATCACTTTTAAGAGCACTGCTTAAGATCTACTTGTATGCACATTATTTATTCCTCCGCGTTATGTAAAATGAACACTGCCATGGGTCACATCACTTATTCATGCGTCGGTCCGTGAAATTATTATAAAAGTAAATATTTTACATATCTGCTAATTTTTTCACATGGAGTTAAAAAAATTTAAAGAAATAATTTAAGTAAACGACTGGAGACCTAACGCTTTTAATTCGTCGTTAAGGCATGGAAATACTTTCCCTCCATCGTTACCAACTTTACTGGGCAAGTGTCACTCAGTGCGCCCGTTAAAATATACGCAGGTAGGAGCAGTGACTTTTTTTTTCTAAGGCTGATTTCAAAAGTGCTCACTCTATCGTGAACAGCATTTAGGCAGGAAAATGTTTTAGTTTCCCATATAATAAAGCAATGTACCCATAGCCTGCAATGTCATGTGCTGCTTGCCTCATCCGGAAGACATACCTTAAAATATGTTCGATAATGAAGTGAATGTATGAATTGAACGCAACTGCTGCTTTAAGAGGTGGTCCGAAAGTTACAGTAAACAGGAAATGTCGGTACAACTATGATTCAGGGTCTCCATGGTACTCATAGTTATTCCAGTTGGGACCCTGTAACGTCGCAGACGTCAAAAATAGACGACTGGAAATCACAGCTCGTTTCACTCACTCAGCAGAAACATGACACTTAAGTAAAGGCGTCATAACAGGAGAAAAGAAAAAAAATCGTTGGATAATTTCCTCCAAGGTTATTCAAGTTAAGGTATTCCACATTCCACAAAATGCAGAGACATGGACATTTAGCGACACAACGAGCCAGGCGGATTACTAGAACAACATCGCAGAGTTCGTTTTTAATTCACGCCACTAAAACTCTTATCGCGAGAAAATTAGAGAAGGCAGGAAGGAGGNAACATCGCAGAGTTCGTTTTTAATTCACGCCACTAAAACTCTTATCGCGAGAAAATTAGAGAAGGCAGGAAGGAGGGAAGTAATTATCCCTCCTGGCAAACTGGCGACCTCCCACGCCGGCGGAAGTAAATTCAGTAGGACAAGCTCCGCCGAAAACTGAGACTAACAGAAAGAATAGGCTGCGGGGTGATTTGCTGGTGTGGGCGAAGATTTGTCACGCCCGACGCGTCTTCCTCGTTGGTTGGTCGTAATCTGTCGGCTGGTGACTGTGCTCTGCCCCTGCTCCTCGTATCATGGTGCCGAGAGCCTAACCAAATAAGGGCATCGCGCGGTACAAAATCCCTGCGGACACTAGCGCGAACCCCGTCGCAATCAGCTGACGCTTGCTNAACATCGCAGAGTTCGTTTTTAATTCACGCCACTAAAACTCTTATCGCGAGAAAATTAGAGAAGGCAGGAAGGAGGAAAGTAATTTTCCCTCCTGGCAAACTGGCGACCTCCCACGCCGGCGGAAGTAAATTCAGTAGGACAAGCTCCGCCGAAAACTGAGACTAACAGAAAGAATAGGCTGCGGGGTGATTTGCTGGTGTGGGCGAAGATTTTTCACGCCCGACGCGTCTTCCTCGTTGGTTGGTCGTAATCTGTCGGCTGGTGACTGTGCTCTGCCCCTGCTCCTCGTATCATGGTGCCGAGAGCCTAACCAAATAAGGGCATCGCGCGGTACAAAATCCCTGCAGACACTAGCGCGAACCCCGTCGCAACCAGCTGACGCTTGCTCGGTGATGTGCACGCCCGGCCCACACGCAGCAGGAACCAGCGACCAGGGTGAAGCCAGGAAAAACTGGATGCACTGCAGCCACTCGCGAGAAAGCGGCGAGGCACCCGTTACACGCGTGCTGCGACGTCGACTGCACTACTAAGTNGAGGCACCCGTTACACGCGTGCTGCGACGTCGACTGCACTACTAAGTTTACGTGGCCCGACGTGTAAACTAGCAAAGGATTGGGTATAGCTAGAGCTAGTAATTTTTCGGGAGAAAAAAAAATTCATATGTGCATGGTAGACATCAATACTGTAAGCACCCGACAGCAGTTTGTCTGCTGTCATATGTTGCTGTCAGCTTGAGAAATCTTTTTCATATTTGACCGGGCCAACATCGGCAAGGTTACTACGTGATTCGTGTGCAGGCAGTTAACACGTAACAAAAAGTAATTCAGCCAATCAAGATAGGTAAATGACCCCACAGTGTTTTAAAATATAACTTTTCGTGAAATCTTTTAGCGAAATTTCACTACTCCTAGGTATAGTACAGAGCAAAATACAACTTACCTTGCAACAGTTCACCACACGCCGCTGGTCGCAACCACTTTCTTACGCCAGCCAAAGTGCGCCAAAGTTAAACAACTGAATTTCTAGAAGATACTCGAGAAGGAAGAACGTCTACGAATATCACAACAGCCCTTACCTCTAATCGTTGACGCAACCTTAACTATGAGTTGTGACAAATACACATACTAACACAGCTAAAACATCTTAAATGGGTACTGAAAAATAGTTACATTTCCTCATAAAACAAAAGAAAATTAACCAAATGTCCCGTCAAAATCAGTATTAAATGCATTATTACACACCTTGTAACACCAGCAGGGGTTCGGAAGCACACGTCCCCACGGCTTCTATGCCCATACCCCGCAATAGGGTATATACAGTCCGTTCACGGTTACTTCCTACTTTTCCGAAGCCCTGATAAAGTTCTACTTTCAAGATATTCCTCCGCCTCATGCAGACAAAGCTTAACTAGGTCTAGAAAATTACACCAAAGGGACAACGCAGCGCATTTGTGCGCACTCAGTAATAATATTTTGCGTAGGATCTAATTCTTACTAGCCATTACCAACACATCTATTTTCTCCCTATTATATTCACATTAATTGTAAATGGAATACTATAATTTGCTGATATAATATAAGTAAAAGTTCAATTTAACCAAAAATAAGGTGATTTTATTTTAACAAAAGTAAAAAACGCTTGTTATACATGACATACTTAGGAAAGAAGTAAACACTTCAAACATGATATGATTTTTCAAATGTTTGTTTAAAAATGAGTGCATGTGAGTGAGTGAAGAGATTTGGGCAGCTCTTAACAGCGAGGTCTAGAGAGCCGATGAGGGTGAAGCGAGGTGAGTATGGAGCAGCACCGGAATGCAAGGGTGGGGGAATGGGAGATCCCCGAGAAAACCCGCCGACCAGCGGCATCGTCCGGCACGATTCGCACATGCGAAATTCCGGGGGCGAACACACCTGTAGTCAAACCCGGTTCGCCTTGGTGGGAGGTGAGTAGTCGAACCACTACACCACCGCGGACTCTCAAAAAGTGTGAAGAGGCCACATATAGACTATACCGGACTAACTACGCGACGTAGATGCCGTGGACGTTAAGTTGTACCGTAACTCCAGCCGCCCAACCATAGTGCAGGACCGATCCCGCGAGGCCGCGAGTTTCTGTATAACTAATCCCCTCCACTTCAAAAAGTACTCATCTCGTGACTTTGCTCTGCACATGTTCTTATGTCCCTCGTCCTAAGGGGGTGACACTAGATAGGGACTACAGAGTTATTATTTAACATCAATGATTCCGTGTAACCCAACATAGAAAAAACGTACACACTAGCTTTACATGTAATTAATTTTCTAGTAAAATATACACTAACGTTCGTGAAAAATGCAACGCCAAAAAGGATACATGTGACTGAAATGAACTTCATACCACAGATAAGGTACATGACAATACGCAATATTGATTAGGATTACAGAACTCTGGAAAGCACGACATGGAAAATAACTCCATCTCGAACGTGAATGTCAAGTCTGGGCAGCCTGCGGAACTGGTCTGCGTGGCCCAAGGCAGTCCTCCTCCGACGTACAGGTAGGCTTGGTCCTACCACAAGAGATAAGATAAGCGTTATCTCAAGGTCGAGCGCAACACACAGATAAGATTTAACCTGGGATGTGTAAACGCGACAGCACATGATTTGTTAACGGTACTTAAGTATGTTTACTGTCCAACGAATTCATTTTTTTATTTAAATTGTTTACACATTTGTGCATGCGAAAATACGCGTGTAATAACATTATGAGTGTTTCGTTTCGAAAATTCAACCCCATATAAAAATAGCAAAAATGTTTACCGCCTCCAGCAAGTACTGTTACAAACGCCTGTTTTATTAGTTATTTATTTACATTTCTTTCACAAGCATTATAGTTGGTTCTTATTGTTTACAATGCAGCAATAATTTACGTTTTTTATCAGCCTAGCATAAGTAGCCATGTAGCTAACACGTCATACATAGGGTGATTTTCCGAAGGTTTGATTCAAAAAGTATGTATAAATCACGGATAGACTAGAGTCTGTTCACGGTTTCTTCACACTTTTCGCAACGAACCTTTGAAAAATTACGCCAATGACTAACATATCCTATGTCGTGTATCGCAAACGTTTTGTAATNTGATTTGTTAACGGTACTTAAGTATGTTTACTGTCCAACGAATTCATTTTTTTATTTAAATTGTTTACACATTTGTGTATGCGGATATACGCGTGTAATAACATTATGAGTGTTTCGTTTCAAAAATTCAACCCCATATAAAAATAGCAAAAATGTTTACCGCCTCCAGCAAGTACTGTTACAAACGCCTGTTTTATTAGTTATTTGTTTACATTTTTTTCACAAGCATTATAGTTGGTTCTTAATGTTTACAATACAGCAATCATTTACGTTTTTTATCAGCCTAGCATAAGTAGGCATGTAGCTAACACGTCATACATAGGGTGATTTTCCAAAGGTTTGATTCAAAAAGTATGAATAAATCACGGATAGACTAGAGTCTGTTTACGGTTTCTTCACAATTTTCGCAACGAACCTTTGAAAAATTACGCCAATGACTAACATTTCCTAACTATGTCGGGTATCGCAAACGTTTTGTAATTCTGCTAACGTGAAAGTAGCTTCAACTTCAACAGACTGACTGCCAGTCGACACCGGGCTCTGCGCAAGTTCTTGTGTCACTCGTCCTGCTGTGATAGTAGACGTACTCGCCGCTGGTTGCGGGGGGCTAAAGTTGCGTGCGCGTGTGTGTGTGTGTGGCTGCAGGTTCACGATGACGAGCCAGGGGTCGCTGCACGTGAGGGACGCGGCGTCGAGCGACGCCTACGCCCGCTTCTACTGCTGGACGCGGGACAAGCTGACGGGAGAGAAGCGCCTCAGCCTGCCCGGGCAGATCATCGTCACAGGTCAGCGCATGCGCAGACGAGCCGACCGTCCGTCCTTTTTCCCTCACGCTGTTCACAGGTTAACTCGTATTCCGCCAGATGGCCGGCCAATGGTCCTGATCAGATTACACATGCGCCCGTTAAGTGAAACTGTTAAATTATTAGGAAAAATAAACATTTAACAAATTTACTCGTTCTCACACTTACGTACGTTGAAAAAACAGAAACGAACCAAATAGTTTACAGTATTCACAAATGCTTACTTGCCGCTTTTTATTTAACGTTAAGACATGGAACTGCTTTCACTCCGTCGTTACCAACCTTATTAAACGCACGTCAATGAGAGTTTCCGTTAAAATACAGTGAAACGACTGTATTACACCCCCTGATTTTACACTTTCTTGCATTTTACACGCACTTTTTTTGGTCCCGATGTCCGTTTTTACAGCATCACTTTCCTGCGTTTTGCAACATTTTCTCTAGACCCTTGAAAAGTGAAAAATAGGGGTTTCGCTGTATATGCAGGTAGGGACAGTGACATTTTTCTTAATTTAATTTCAAAAGTGCTCAGTTAACCGTGAAGAACATATGGTAAGTAGTCATCTTTATTTTTTAATTCCTGCTAACTAACGAACAGCTTTATATGATAGTTTGCTCATCGTTAGAGAGCTGGGGTTCTCGCAAGTTCAAACAGTGCTAAGATATACTTTAAGGTAGATGTACTATTGCTTCCAACAGAACAACACAGAACTCGACTGTACGAAACGCAGAACTCATTTTAAAACAACTGTACACGTACTACCAAAATTGTCAGAAAAGTAATATTTACGTCATATTATGAAATAATAATGCATATATTTTGTAACGCTGTAAAACATTTCGGTATAATTTACTTATTTAAGTTTTTAAAAAATAATTCCCTAAACGACTATTTTTAATTAAATATTTAAGTTTAATAATAATAATGGCGTTTGGGGAGTGCACCCAGGGCAAGGCAACACCCTCCGAGTGGCGGTCTTTCCAGCTGGGACCCGTAGGTGATAGTCATCCCCGGGCATGACAGAAATGAAACCCTAGAATGGAGCGGCGCTGGAATGCAAGGGCGGGGGAAACGGGAGTACCCCGAGAAAACCCACCGGCAAGCGGCATCGTCCAGCACGATTCCCACATGCGAAAATCCGGAAGTGAACCCGCCGGGTATCGAATCCGGATCGCCGTGGTGGGATGATTCAGCAAGCACGTTAAGCAAGGTAAGGAAATCAACCTTGTTTGGACAGTCTTCGGATACAAGCTACTTTGAGCAGACATCTCTTATTAGATGAAAAAACCTAATTTTTTTTAACTGAAGGGTGATAGTCGGAGTTACTATTTCAACTTCAGTAACAAACACGTAGAATTCTTTTTCACTACATGCGTCCGAAAGTATATTTGTTAAGCATCGTCGGCATTCTGTTGCAGAGCCCGAGAGCAACCTCCCGNTAAAGTTGCGTGCGCGTGTGTGTGTGTGTGGCTGCAGGTTCACGATGACGAGCCAGGGGTCGCTGCACGTGAGGGACGCGGCGTCGAGCGACGCCTACGCCCGCTTCTACTGCTGGACGCGGGACAAGCTGACGGGAGAGAAGCGCCTCAGCCTGCCCGGGCAGATCATCGTCACAGGTCAGCGCATGCGCAGACGAGCCGGCCGTCACCCCCTTTTGCCCGCGCGCTGTTCACAGGTTCCACCAGATGGCCAATGGTCCTGATCAGGTTATACATGCGCCCGTCATGTGAAACTGTTAAATTATTAGAAAAAATAAATATTTAACAAATTTCCTTGTTCTCACACTTACGTGCTTTGAAAAAAAACAGAAACGAACCAAATAGTTTACAGTATTCACAAATGCTTACTTGCCGCTTTTAATTTAACGTTAAGACATGGAACTACTTTCACTCTGTCGTTACCAACCTTATTAAACGCACGTCAATGAGAGTTTCCGTTAAAATACAGTGGAACGCCTGTATTACACCCCCTAATTTTACACTTTCTTGCATTTTACACGCACTTTTTTTGGTCCCAATGTCCATTTTTACAGCATAAGTTTCCCTCTTTTTACACTTCCCAGCATTTTGCAACATTTTTCCCCAGTCTTTTGAAAAGTGAAATATAGAGGTTTCGCTGTATATGCAGGCAGGGACAGTGACATTTTTCTAAATTTAATTTCAAAAGTGTTTAGTGAACCGTGGAGAACCTTAGGTATTCTTCTTTATTTTTTAATTCCTGATAGTTTGCTCATCGTTAGAGAGCTGGGATTCTCGCGAGTTCAAACAGTGCTAAGATATACTTTGAGGTAGATGTACGATTGCTTCCAACAGAACAACACTGAACCCGACTGTACGAAACGCCAAACTCATTTTTAAAAAAACTGTACACTCATTACCAAAATTGTCAGAATAGTAATCGTTATGTCATATTATCAAATAAAAATGCATACATTTTATAACGCTGTAAAATATTTTGATATAATTTACTTATTTAAGTTTTTAAAAAATAATTCCCTAAAAGACCATTTTTAATTCAATATTTAAGTGTAATAATAATAATGGCGTTTGGGGAGTGCACCCAGGGCAAGGCAACACCCTCCGAGTGGCGGTCTTTCCAGCTGGGACCCGTAGGTGACCGTCATCTCCGAGCATGGCAGAAATGAAACCCTAGAATGGAGCGGCGCTGGAATGCAAGGGCGGGGGAAACGGGAGTACCCCGAGAAAACCCACCGGCAAGCGGCATCGTCCAGCACGATTCCCACATGTGAAAATCCGGGAGTGAACCCGCCGGGTATCGAATCCGGATCGCCGTGGTGAGATGATTCAGCAAGCACGTTAAGCACGGTAAGGAAATCAACCTTGTTTGAATAGTCTTCGGATACAAGCTACTTTGAGCAGACATCTCATATTAGATGGAAAAACCTAATTTTTTTTAGCTGAAGGGTGATAGTCGGAGTACTATTTCAACTTTAGTAACAAAAACGTAGAATTCGTTTTCACTGCATGCGTCCGAAAGTGTATTTGTTAAGCATCGTCGGCATTCTGTTGCAGAGCCCGAGAGCAACCTCCCTCCCAGGATCGAGTACTCCATCTCGAACGTGAACGTCAAGTCTGGGCAGCCTGCGGAACTGGTCTGCGTGGCCCAAGGCAGTCCTCCTCCGACGTACAGGTAGGCTTAGTCCTGCCACAAGAGATAAGATAAGCGTTATCTCAAGGTCAAGCGCAACATACTGATAAGATTTAACCTGGGATGTGTAAACGCGACAGCACACGGTAAAACTGGTGTGTTAACGCTGTCGCTGGTATTGAGGTTATGTAACAGCAAAATGAGAACCACTGAACCGATTTTGTTTAAACAAACTTTATTGTCATTTATGCATTATACACAAGCTCTAAGGTGCAAATTTGCAATTTTACCAATTAGAAATCCTATAAATCCAGATTTCATCACCAAGCTTGAACTTCATCTTCTTAGGGGAAAACAGAATAGGCGATGTATGAATACTAATTACAGCAGTCTGATTAACAACACCTTCATGTACTAGCACAGTCTTCAAACAATTTATATCACGTTGATCCATCTCAGTCAAACTAGTAAACGTTGGTTTACCTGCATTATGACGTTTACGAAAAAAAAAACAGAACTCCAAAAGTCAAATTACACACTAGTGTAATTCGGTAGCAATGCATATGAAAGGGAATTATGTTTAATTTCACTTGTGCGATTGGACTTTCAATCATCTGGCACCACCCTGCCTGGCTCTGAACCAATTGCAAACATTTATCACTGGGATGTCTTCGTTCGATGTAGTCGAGTCTAACAGGATAATGAGCCTTGACTATAGCAGTAGACAATCAGCAAATAACCCCTGCCAGGGTGTGTAGACGACTGTGAATTCTATCATCGTGCAGTGATGTATGATAGGGTCTCGTAATCATTATTAATAAACTTCCCTTCATATAAGCTACTGCGATTTTTATGGTAAAATCTAGACCAGGGCCAAGAACATGGCCGATCATGTATTGGATAATACGAATAGCGGACTCGAAATTTTACACTTTCTTTATATGCATACGTACACATACGCATACATGTATGCGTATTAGACAAAGGGTTCGTAAAATACTTTTAATGATCTCCGTAATCTGTACCTATAAACGAATTAAAAAGAAACTTCCGTATAGCGGGAAACCATTTTTCTTTCCCAATAACAAATGGAGATGTTTCGTCCAAAATCCGTCTTTGGCCTGTAATGTGCGCCTTATGTGCATTATCCCCGCTCTCTTGGTTGCAGACCACTTTAATGTGATGAACTAATCATCCGTTAGCGTATTGTTTAAATTTGGCGCAGTGTTAAAGATGAGATGAAAACACAACCAACACAAACACATTGAAGCCAAAGGAGGATTTCGAAGGTCAGCCCCGTTAGACGCCGTTGTAAGCAAGGTTCACACGCTCACTGCTGAACAAGCACACGACAGCATACATCGACAGAGATTTCTCGTAGTGTCTAACGTTTACCTCTTACCTAGACCGCAGACAGTGATAACAGCTTCAGTAATATAATGCTTTATTCAGTGTTTCTAACAGAAGTCTGTTTATGAACTGCGTTTAAGAATTCCCGATGACTAATCATCTTTTTCTACTCCTTTCCTCATGTGTACTTTTTTTTCAGAGTGAAAACTGCTAAGACGTAGTTTTACACAATTTCGTTTCATGATAACTTCGGTACAGGATATTTAAAATCCTGCAAATATGTGCATATTCAATAGCGCACCTTAAAATTATAGGGTTCCCGTTAAAATCCTATAGAGGTGATTTGTCACAGCAGGACTGCACGCCATTTCACTGCCTAGCGCATTGAGGTGATGAGCATACATGATGTCTGTTCCTGAGTCGACCTTAGCGATCTCACCAAGGGACTCGCACTTCTAGGCCTCGGACACGCAAAATACGTCCGTGCAGACGGCGCCCTTAACATATTTATAAAGCAAAAATTTTCTGAGCAATAAGCACTTTAATGCAGACCTTGCAAGCGGTATGCTTGCAAGGTCTGCATTATTTCATTTAATGTTGTCAGTTGTAGATTTTCTGTTGAATATTCCCAAACAGCTTATGAGCTGGCTGCAAGCTTGCCATTCGACTGGAATTTGCCTTGCCAAGCACGCTTGTCCCATAATGTGTGGTTCAAGCTAGAGTCAATGAAAATTTCAAATAACTCACACATACTTCCTCATAGCGAGCTTATAGATGGCTCGAATTAAGCTTTCAAATGGTCGAGGCAAGCTTGCAAGTCCTACAAATCAAGCTTAACCACGAACTTGATGGGTGGGCACTATTAAGCTTGTTTCAAACTTGGATCAAGCCGATTATGCTGTCGGTGATAATTATGAAAGCATACGGTGATTTCCCGAATGTTTTCNGCCGATTATGCTGTCGGTGATAATTATGAAAGCATACGGTGATTTTCCGAATGTTTTCAATTGATAAATGTCAACTGTGTTATCTAGGAAACTTCACTGGTGTATTTCATAACGGGATGTTATTAACAACGAAGCATATGTATGTACTAGTTATTAATTACTAAATAATTTATGTTTAGAACGCCACGCAACACTGCCTAAACATTACGTATTTTGCGATGGTTCTTGTACGTTTTTCGAGAAAACCTGGAAAATAAAGTTTACACGTACTATTATAGTGTATTAATGTTCGTTTATCGCAGCGAATTGGCGGACTAGACATTTACGCCTTGTAGAGATTGTTATATAGTGGCAATAAAACAGAGGATTGTGATTCCCATTCCGTTGAGAGTTTGTTCTGCAAAGGAAGAAAAATGACAAGAAAAGTTTTGAAGGCATATTTATGGTGCAAACATTCAGTTATATGAAGCTATTTGGTTGCTGTACGGATTCCTTTACTGCCTCGACAAGGAGCGCTTTGGGGCCCGAAATTGCAGATATACGAAAGACTGAATCTCTCTTCGTTTAACGCCACTGAATCGTTGCAACACTTACTGTACAATTAGCAATTATGTCGGAACAACGAGAATGGCGCTAATGTCGCAATCCTAGCAGAGGAAATCTTCCTTTACGGATCATCAAACCCATCGTGAATTTCTGTTCTACCACTCAAATACTTATAATGTTGTCATAAACGTACGGAAATCTATAACATGCTTTCAAATATGTTTATAAATTGAAAAATATACATTTTTAATGCACTTATTACTGCTTGTTGAGTAGTTATTTTCGTAATGGCAAATGTAGTTAGAGTAATTAAAATTAACATCCACCTCTGTGTAAATTCAATTAAAGCTCCGAGCAGTTTCGTACTAGCGATACACAGCATGGTAATGACAATTTTTAAACTTGAAAAGATTCTTGTTTGGTACATAATATCAGCGTTTCTTGTTTGTTCCTGATTCGTGTCTCTTAAACATTTATACGATAATAAAAATACTAGTTTTGATATACCAGCACAAATACTCAACAAGTTATACTTCTTATCTTCCTATGTTAAATTTAAGGAAGTTACGGCATCGGCATAGAATACTAGAATTCCGATGTGTTAATGAAAAAAAATATAGTTTATGCACTTCATTTCAGTAACTTTGAAACTTTTAACAGTGCATTAGAATTAATTAGTTATGACATCGGCATCCGAATATTTGAATTCGGATGACGATAGAAAAAAAATACAAATTATGCTCTTCAAGTTGGCATTTTTTCCAAGTTGAGCTTAAAAATCTGTTTCCTTTTCCTGCTTTAGTTTTTTTTTTCAACGATATTTTTTTACGAATTAAATAAATGGGGAACATTTTTTTTCGCGATTGTTGCGTTAGCAAAAATATTAATTTCTTCTGTTAGCGCGCAGAGACAGGAATGATGTGTTTTGCAAATGGTTACATGTCATACTGTAAATGTAGCAATGGTTTGTAAATTCGCTATTCATCTTACTGTACATGTCAACAATGTGTCCACCACAAACTTCTTCTCTAGACAGGAGAAAATTTGAAGCGTATATTAACTGGTGCTACCAACGGAAATGACCCAGTGTATTGACTAGAAAGAATTATATCGTTCAAACTGAAGTTATGTGTTTGTCACCTATTATTCATTGTTTAAAACAAAGTTTAAAGTTAATTTTCTTTTGTGATGTCGTACAAATGCTGCCCATTGCCGGCAAAACTTTCGCGGTAAGGTTTCCAAAAATGCTGATAAAATCTCTCGAAAACAAGGGAAATTTATTAATAACAGTTTTTTTTATCTTACTAATTTCTTTTATAGTCATATTTACTGTCTAGACAGGAAGTAAATGTCGTGATAACTTGTTCTACAACCGTAAAAGTAAGCCAAAGTTGCAGCGTTATAAGTGCTATCAGTACGTGGCTTTGTTTAGAGGTTTCATTGACATGGAATTATTAACGCTTCGCTTGTATGCCGAACATTTAAACGGAGAGCAGTATACGAATGAAATAAACTTAAATAAGCATCTAAATATGACACAAACAATCACAGTTCATCTGGGATCCGAACAGAGAACCGCTAGAGCGAAAGCATCCCTTACGACCTAGGCCAAGAAAGGTGGCATTTGTAAATTAAATTACACTGCCGAAGGGAAAAAAAATGCCACGCCATGAAAGTGTACACGCAGAACCATGAAACGTGCATAAAAGTGTACCTACACATGCTTGTTATCATTTGATTACCATTTCCGGCTAATTACATAAACCGCGAGCGTGATACAAGCAGACAACCAGAACGCGAAGCCGTCATTCAAGACGTCGTCATGGCCGCGCGAAGCGAGTGTTTTGACCGTTACTGGGTTTACAGAAGGAATAAGGCGTTGTAATGCCTTTAAGGGCTTTCGTACGCAATTCAGTCAAACGGACGAGTTCAGGTTTCCGTACTGCCAGTCTGCCCGTGCGCCGTATCGCGGAAGAAACGCAACGTGTTGTCACAACTGTCGGTTACACCGGGTGATAGCATTCCCAGGAAGGAAGTGTGCATCGTCGTAGTGGGACCGGAGCTCGGAGACGGACGTCAGAGCTCGCAGATCGTCGCATCAGACGTCATGCCGTAGCACACCCACAATACTCGGCTGGCGACAATTTGCTAAGTGTCCAGGACGGCTTGGATGCTCTGTTATCTACATGGACAGTGACGCGCCGATTGGCTTGAGCAACTTTGTTGTCCAGCCGTCCGCTGCGAATGCTACCTCAAGGCCACTGCCCACTGGCTGCCAGCTGTGAAATATAAATAGGAAATCCAATGTTAAGGAAGTTTCGCCTCAGTTCATTAATTTTAAAGATTGGCGTTTCAGACAAAATGTATTCTTCCCGAATGTTTTAGGAGAAGTTCCCTACACCGGAGATATTTCCATAACATGTATAGCCTGTGTGCAAGGAATTTTTTAAATTTATGTTTTATGAAAAAGTACATACTGCTTGTCTATATTGAAAATAAACGCTCATAAGGATCATATTCTGATAAATTCGTGAGGAATACATTTTGTTGTATCTTTAAAGTTAACGCACTGAGGCGAAATTTCCTTGACGTGGGATTTCCTATTAAAATGTCGCAGCTGCCAGCTGGTAGGCAGTGTCCTAAAGAGCAAACTATTGCCACAATCACTTATAATGGTGCGCTAGAGATGCTTAGGATGCAGAATGGAACAGCGTAATCTTCAATGACGAATCCCGTTTCTGTCTCGCCAACGAGCGCCGTGCGAGTGTCTGGCGGCGACGTGGCCGTCGGGCAGGTTGCTATGCCGTTGTGAAACGTCACGCATACCGTCAACGTGGGCTCGTGGTTTGGGGGGTGCCATCAGCGCCGACAGGCGCTCACCTCTAGTACGCACCACGAGCACATTGACGGCACGCCGCTGTGTTGATGAGGTGCTGCGACCCGTGGCCAAACCACAACCGCATGGCTGGCGTCTCAACCGCGTGCTTCCAATGGAGTACCGCCCGGCCCCATACAGCTCATATCAGCCTCGCTTCTATGCAAGGTGTGCAGATGCTTCCCAATGTCCCGATCTCTCGCTGGCTGAGAATCTGTGCGACACGACTGGGCTTCGATTGAATGCCCTCCCACCGTCACGAGGTGAAAATGAACTGTGGACTTGGATCGAGAACACATGGTGCACGATACCCTAGGACGCTATTCGGACACTAATCGAATCGATGCAACGTTGGGTTCAGCAATTTATCGTCCAACGTGGAGGTCCCACTACTTATTGATCAACCTGTGTTTTGGACCACTTGGAGCTCGTCTGTTATTGGAAATTAAATATTATGTGTTACACCTGTTTGGCTGTCTGTGCTGGCAGTTTGGTCTACTTTTGAACAAGCCTTAATGGTGTGGCATTTTCTTTGTCAGGCAGTATATTTTCCAGAATGTCTATAGATTCGCACTTGCACCTAGCATCCCAAAAGACAAAGATTTTTGTATATAATGGGAATGTAAATCTGTTTGAAAAAATGTCAGCATACGAAATTTTACTTATAAAATATAGCAACATTGTACGACAGAGTATACAAAATTTTCCAAAAAAGTAATCCTATCTGTTTACATTATGAGCCGTTCTCTTAACAATAGAGGGCAGAAAAGTAAATAAACATATGTAATTTTCGGGCTTGATTGCGAGTCTGGCCATGCAAATGGTGAGTGGCTACTCACACTGGACGGAAAACAAGTGCTGCGTCAAAGTATGAGATAACCGACAATGTACTGGCCGCAGAGAAAGTGCTCTAAATTTCCACCATGAGCATTAAGACAGGCTTGTCAATATTTATGCATTAACCTCCTGATCCTTTAAGATATGTCCTTCATGTTTCGTATGTGATGGTAGGCGACCTACACATGCAGGTGAAGGACATCAAAAGTCTCAACAGTGGTACAGTAAAAAAAAACCGCTTAAGGTGACCATACATGTGGAAGACAATGTTTTTATTATCTGCCGATCGGGTGAACTATGAATAGGGTTCTGTGCCCAATCCAATATCCGAGATAGGTGATATCCAGACCCTCAAAAGCAACGTCATTCATTAACCATATTACCTGTCGGATATGTAAATAAACATTTTCGAGAATGCCAGGTAAATCACATTCCAATAACCGCCAGTATACTTGCCCTTCCAACCGCGCTGCTAACACAGTTGGCTCTGCCATAGTGTCTGCTATAAGTGCACATAACTCAGTAGTTGCAAATTGACTTTAATGACGAGACTGCGTTGCGGGTTGGCACCTGTCCATACATTACCATTTTGAAATTGATGTTATCATCCCTGTGAAGATCACCGCATTTGTGAGACTATGTACAATACATGATCGTTGAATAGAAGATCACAATCGCACTGCAGCTTTAGTCATGCACCGATAGCTATCATTGGTGTATATTTGGCCTCAGTAAGTCTCTGGGTCCATCGTTCATGGCAACATTCTCTCAGGATTCCTCTCACTGTATTCCTACTTGCACCCTCTACCTTTGCAATGCTTTTGGTGCTTTCACCTGGGCTGTTGGTAATGTGTTGCAAAACATGCGTATTATAATTCACAGTCCTTACCTACAAGACCTATTTTACCCAGTGTTTCACTTAAAATCTGAAAAAGACTGTCAAGATATCTTTCCTTTGAGTAGCCTTCGGATTAAAAGTATTTCGGTTTAAGACATATCGCCACTCCTTGTTTACAATCGGCGCATTTGTAAATTAATACAATTTCAGTTTTCTGTAAACAAGTGTTGCTCCATTTTACTACACTCACTCATTGCCATATGGTGTGACCACCACTGCTTGAGTCACTACCAACACATACACACATTGGCCTCTGCATTGAGTACGATGACGCAGCTTTCACGCCACTGTCCACTGTTAAACGCCACTCACCTTCAGCACGCCCATACTCATTATTAACCCCAAAATTGGCACATGTTTGTTTACTTTCCGTCGTATTTTTCTATGTATGGTACTATAATTATTGTAAGTAGCGCCTGTTAGTTCTGGGACATGCTTTACCTAACGAACGATACAAATATTTTGAAAACCAAAGATAGATCAACACAACCCTAACATTAAGAAATATAAAATACGGTCGAACGAGGCTTAAGAGTCTAGAAAGGTGCCATAATAAAGTAATACTTAAAAATAGTGAGTTGTTTTCAAACAACAGCTAAAATTCTGTAAGACTAATCTATGTTTAACAGTATTTCATTTCACTGCAGAAATTATCCAGAGTATTCAAGGCATTGAAGTACCAAAAACCATGGTGTACGGGCTTAGTTTCGACAAGTATGGCATAATCTTGCTAGACAAACTGTATAACTCTATGTGAACTAGAGATCAGAAGACCTATGGATAGATGTTGACCCATGATGTCTAGACAACTTCCCATAGATCCCTGATATTCGTAGATGCACGATATTGTGAATGAATGAAACTCTCCAGCAATTCCCATTAATTTTCCATCAGGTTCACGCCGGGTTAGCATGTGGGCCAAGCCATTAATCGAAAATCTCCAGATTAATCCTCAAATATATTCTGAATAACATTGGACTGATGACACTGCATAATCCTCCTTGAATATCGCATCGTACCTAAAAAAGCATAAAGTGCTGCAAGTGGTCACCAAGTGAAGCAGCTAGTGTACATCAGTCTATAATGTGTACAGGCGGGCCAGCAGTGAACCCTACTCAAGCGACCCTCGCAGTATGAACATACCCAACACCAGTATATATCAAACACCAGCCTGCATGGTACCTTCTTGACAACCAAGGTCCATGATCTCATGGAACTTGCAACATGCCCTAACGATACCATAAGAGTAATACAACTGAAACTGTGATTCATCAGATAGCATCACAGGTTGTCAGGCTTCCCGAGTCCAATTAGCGATGTCACTTGCCAGGTGAGGAACTGTTAGTGGTGTCGTTTTGTAAATTAATACAACTTGGTGACCCTCACCCACCACATTTTCTATGGAAGCTAAAGAGCACTGCACCGACCTGCTGGATTTGTACAGTAGCCCCTGATCTGAGCATGGATGTGTCTTCAGCCAATGTGACTTGTCTCTAATCTAAAACAATTGTTGCCTGATGCCACTGGTCTCGTCCTGTGGTCGACCACTGTGCTCAGCATTGTATTCGTGACGCCTTCCACGAGGTGTTCCTGATACTGAAATTACATGTTATCTCGAAAAATGTTGAAATACTAGTTCTCATCCCCTTTTTAGAACTCCGATAATTCACGCCGTCTTGCCATGAGCTGGCTAGGCATTGTTCAGACTGATTTGCTCGAAGTCATATCACAACGGGTTTCCAAAACATCCCAAGGCTTTTCTCACTTCCGTGTACAATTAAGTAGAGCCGAATTATTTCATAACACTTTCATCTATAATTATATGGTATAGGAAGTGGCATTATGTATACCAGTCAGCATGTAAACGTTTTCTCTGTCTGAAGGTGGTACCGCAAAATAGCGACCATACTGCGAGAAGTGCAGGCGAGCTCGGCACTGGCGCGGCCTCTTGAGTCGGTGCTGCAGTTCCCTCGCGCGCAGCCCGAGGACGCGGCGCACTACGTGTGCACAGTGAGTAGCATGCTGGGCGAGGACCGGCGCGAGATGAGCCTCGCCGTCACCCTGCCGCTCGCCGTGCACATGAGGCCTCAGCAGCAGGTCGTCGACACCGGCACCTCCGCCNGAAGGTGGTACCGCAAAATAGCGACCATACTGCGAGAAGTGCAGGCGAGCTCGGCACTGGCGCGGCCTCTTGAGTCGGTGCTGCAGTTCCCTCGCGCGCAGCCCGAGGACGCGGCGCACTACGTGTGCACAGTGAGTAGCATGCTGGGCGAGGACCGGCGCGAGATGAGCCTCGCCGTCACCCTGCCGCTCGCCGTGCACATGAGGCCTCAGCAGCAGGTCGTCGACACCGGCACCTCCGCCGCCTTCAACTGCTCCGTCACCGGCACCGACGCCCAAGTCTCCTGGCTCAAGGACGGCCACGCCATCGTCGACAGCACCCGCATCAACATCTTGCAGGGGGGACAGGTGCTCTTAGTGAGGGATGTGAAGAAGGAAGATCGTGGAATGTACCAGTGTATGGTGCGCAGCGGGGAGGAGAGTGCACAGTCCAGTGGAGAGCTGGTCCTCGGGGGTGAGTATATGGTCCATAACTGTAGATCATAGTGGCTCACATACACCTAATAGTACAACTGATAGGCATGTGGGCAATAAGGAAGGAAGACTAGGATGTGTACCAGTGCATCGTGAGGAGTGGAAAGGAGCGTACACAGTCCAGTGGAGCGAGTGAGTGAAGAGATTTGGGTGGCTCTTAACAGTGCGGTCTTGAGAGCCGATGAGGATGAAGCGAGGTGAGAATGGAGCAGCGCCAGAATGAAGTGGTGGGGGAAATGGAAGATCCTCAAGAAAACTCNGAGGATGAAGCGAGGTGAGAATGGAGCAGCGCCAGAATGAAGTGGTGGGGGAAATGGAAGATCCTCAAGAAAACTCACCGACCAGTAGCATCGTCGGCACGATACCCACTTGCGATAATCCGGAGTTATTCGGCCGGGGATTGAACCCACTTCGCCTTGGTGGGAGGCGAGCAGTCTAGCCATTCATCCACCATGGTCCCCAATCCAGCGGAGAGAACCTATTCACTTTACATAGTGAAGAGGATAATACACATTTCAGAAGATAAATATTCCACGGGAGCGAGTATAGTGTCCATAAAACATGCGTGCAGGTTTCAGTGCAGCTGGAAACGAGCTGGTAGTTCCAAAAGAGCATATGGCTCATGATGTGTAAAACTATTTGAGGTTATGCATGGGAGAGGACTGCAGAGTCCAGTGAAGGTGAGTGCACTGCTTGCAGATATAAATCATGAGTGTAACAGTTCTGCTAATAGCACAGGTACTAATTTCACAAACAACAAATAAGGAAAACTAGGACACTTACAGCACTTTCCAGTGCAAATTACGAGGCATAGAGAAGACAGCGCAGTCCAATGACAATTTGGTTCTTCTTGGTGAGTACATGGTTCACAAGTTTGTTCCATCAGTGAAGAAGTTTTATGACATGATAACTCTCTAAACCACTTCGACTGATATCACAAAGTATGTATGAATACGTATTTTTAAATTTTAATACACTTCCTGTGATGAAATTTTACTGTAATTAGGGTATGTTCAACTAATGCAAAAAAAATATTTCAATAGATTCATGAGGCTGTTGAAAACCAAAAGCGACCAAACTAACACTTTGAGAAAAACATGCGATTTTTGCAGTTCTGACAGTTGGTGAGAAAATTAGAAAGGAAATTGGGGATGCCATACTCATGAGGGGAAAATTACGTATTCTGTGGGTGAACTAACTGGTTGTTAGAAGTACATATATATATTAGATACACATACTTGTTATAGGGGTTTATTATTCAGAGAACACATGTTCGCGCTACAAGCAGTTCGGAAGGATGCCTGTGGTTTGTGCTAATGTGATACACATAGTGTGAAAGTGATACGAGAACCCAGAACTGAAAGCCTCTAAATTACACTAATATTTATCGTGTGCACAGCGGTGACTCCCGAGATGCTGTCGACGTTCATTGAGCAGACGCTGCAGCCGGGACCTCCAGTGTCCCTGAGGTGCGTGTCCTCTGGCAACCCGCCGCCTCGCTTCACCTGGCAGCTGGACGGAGGAGACATCCTGCCGCGGGGCTACATTCTGGGCAGCTTCCTCGACTCGGAGGGCAACGTGATCAGCCATCTCAACATCTCCTCGGCCAGGGTGCTGCACGGCGGTCTCTACACCTGCACCGCCCGCAACCTGCTGGGCACGGCGCAGCACTCCGCCGCGCTCAACATCTACGGTTAGTGGTCAGCTTCACTTTCAGCAATGTTGCTGCACTCGTTCCCAGTGTGCCACAAATTGTGTGTGTGCATGGTGCATTTTAAGTCATATTTTGTAAATAGTAATGCTTGAGAATTTCCTTATAATACCTCCTGTATTTAGAAATGTGTGTTCACGAACCAAGAAAATTAATTAGTTAACTTGTAGGAAGAGTTAATTTATTTAATTTTTAGTATGTTTAAGTATTTATTTCGTAGCAAATAAGGTAACAAAGCAACACAATTATTATATGCTCTTAATAATGCAAATTTATTTCTGTACTCTCTATTTTATAATAATGCAAATGGTTATTTAATAGATATCTGTCTACATTCTAAAATGTCTTTGTTGATTTTAATCATTATCAATTCCTCACTGGTATTTCTGCATGTCTGATTGATTAGAACAACCATATATACGAAGAATGCATACACATTCAAACCATACTTTTGCCACTGAAGAAAATATTTGTAATTACTTTCAATAGCAAAGTATGACGACAATATTATTTAGCAACAANATAATGCAAATGGTTATTTAATAGATATCTGTCTACATTCTAAAATGTCTTTGTTGATTTTAATCATTATCAATTCCTCACTGGTATTTCTGCATGTCTGATTGATTAGAACAACCATATATACGAAGAATGCATACACATTCAAACAATACTTTTGCCACTGAAGAAAATATTTGTAATTACTTTCAATAGCAAAGTATGACGACAATATTATTTAGCAACAAATTAATGGAGATCTAAAATTCCTCATTATAATGCATATTTTCAAAGAAAATCTGAGCTATTTTGTTACCCTGCATGTATTTTAAAAATAAATTTATACCATAAAAAACAAAAATGATAACTAAATATAATTTTGTGATCACTGGTGCTATAAAGCACACAGAAGAAGTTTGAAGAGCACATTCAGCAGNCACACAGAAGAAGTTTGAAGAGCACATTCAGCAGCAGTGAGGATCGTTGCAATATTTGTAGCATTTGCATTAGCTAATCCAAAAGAAGAGGTCGATTATGTAAGTCAGTAAGATTTTAAACATTATTTTTCCATTTTTCAAAACTTCGTTCAAACCAACAATGTAAATANTTTAAAAATAAATTTATACCATAAAAAACAAAAATGATAACTAAATATAATTTTGTGATCACTGGTGCTATAAAGCCCACAGAAGAAGTTTGAAGAGCACATTCAGCAGCAGTGAGGATCGTTGCAATATTTGTAGCATTTGCATTAGCTAATCCAAAAGAAGAGGTCCATTATGTAAGTCAGTAAGATTTTAAACATTATTTTTCCATTTTTCAAAACTTCGTTCAAACCAACAATGTAAATANCATTATGTAAGTCAGTAAGATTTTAAACATTATTTTTCCATTTTTCAAAACTTCGTTCAAACCAACAATGTAAATAGATTCTTCGACTGTCATTCTACATTTGTAAAATAATCCAATCACTTTTCTCTTTATTTAAATCACAAATGATTTATACTTTCGAAATGATTCACTTATAAATTATAGGTTAGCTTATTTGTACAATATTGATGCGTAACGCATATATAAAGTGTTAGAAGCGGCGCTGTCANTGGGGCAACTGGGACACGCACTGCAGAAGGAGAGCTGACAGGGTAAGTTTCAGGGTGAATGCCACCCCCTTCCCCCAACCTCCAAAAACCAAGGCGCGTGTATGAAGTACGCTGTGGACTGCGCCTTCCTCCCACCTCCGTCCCCCAACAAGGGAGACACGTGTAGGAACTTAGGGAGGGAGTCAAGAGAGGATATAAGCAAATTTACGATATAAGAGGGAATCAGTTTGTTATCACCACTCAGAGTTGATCAGTTGGACAGTTTTGATCACCGCGTCGAGAGAGTCCATCGGTCAGTCAGATCGGGGCAGTCGGAAGCTGCGACGCTCCGCGCTGAGAGAGTAAGCCAGTGCAACAGTCACCAAGGCCGGGATATCGGAACCCGGCCACGTCCGTCAGCCACATCAGTCAGTCGCAACATTAAGGGGTCAGCCANCACCAAGGCCGGGATATCGGAACCCGGCCACGTCCGTCAGCCACATCAGTCAGTCGCAACATTAAGGGGTCAGCCATATTGGGACGCGAAACGCGGAGCGCAGGGCATAAGCAGTTAGAAAGTTACCAGAGTCACGTCGGATGAGTAGTATCACCATGCCGGGATGCGAGTCAGTCAATCAGTTACCAGTCAGTCAGTTACAACGCACCGAGAAGATGGAGTCGAGTGGTGAGCTCCAACAAGGGGGTGCCAGGGTGCCATGTCGAGCTAGTGGGATTAGTCCAGTGCAGCCCAAAGCTGAGAAGGACGGGTCGGGGCCCACCAGGGTCCCTTGCTGGGATGTGGTAGGTAAGTAAGCAGTCAGTTACTGCCCTACACCAAGAACAGAGCGAGTGGTGATCTTCAACGAGAAGTGCCACGTCGAGAGGAAACCAGCTGAGTGCAACAAGCCAACCACAGAGGGCCAATAACAGGGATATTCAGCTCACCAGATCTCATCAACCGCCGGAACATATCCGGGCCATCCANAACCACAGAGGGCCAATAACAGGGATATTCAGCTCACCAGATCTCATCAACCGCCGGAACATATCCGGGCCATCCATCTCACCAGATTTCAGCTGCCAGAACAACTACCTCGCAACCGCAACAAGTACAGATAAGTAACAACGGCGTCACTCAGTGACGTGTCCTATCACCTAAGCCCCCATAGCGTCGGAAACGTTAGCCAGAACAGTGTAATCAACCCTCCAGGCCAGAACTCGCAGGGCGTTAAAGGATAAGTAAATTCTCGGCACGAGGTGCCGGTAAAGTATGTATAAACTCCCGGAAAATTTCCGGGAATGTATGAATAAATTCCCGGGTAAATAAACATGTTAAAACCACAAAACTAAGTCGTGTTGAAGTTATTGTTTGATACCCTCAACCTTCAAGGCACCTNAACCACAGAGGGCCAATAACAGGGATATTCAGCTCACCAGATCTCATCAACCGCCGGAACATATCCGGGCCATCCAACTCACCAGATTTCAGCTGCCAGAACAACTACCTCGCAACCACAACAAGTACAGATAAGTAACAACGGCGTCACTCAGTGACATGTCCTGTCACCTAAGCCCCCATAGCGTCGGAAACGTTAGCCAGAACAGTGTAATCAGCCCTCCAGGCCAGAACTCGCAGGGCGTTAAAGGATAAGTAAATTCTCGGCACGAGGTGCCGGTAAAGTATGTATAAACTCCCGGAAAATTTCCGGGAATGTATGAATAAATTCCCGGGCAAATAAACATGTTAAAACCACAAAACTAAGTCGTGTTGAAGTTATTGTTTGATACCCTCAACCTTCAAGGCACCTTATAGTCTGTGCCATTTAACATTAACTGTAGACCCTACGAACCATTCTGTACACCACAGGTGGGGAGTAGCTTCAATATATTTCAATATATCCATTTTTTTTAATTTCATTTTTCACCCATAATTCAATTGGATATAACATGGGTCTGTTGCAATTAGAAAATAAATTACAGTTAAAATATTGTTTATCTAAAATTACTTTAATAGTTTTGAATAATTGTTCCTTAATTGTTAAACGAACTGGCTACAGAAATTGTTTTAAAAACATATCTCAGATTTATGCATTTCAATACATTAATGTGTTTTATTCGCTGTGTCACTGTGCTGTTATCATAAGTCCAACATGTAGCACTNGGACTGGCTACAGAAATTGTTTTAAAAACATATCTCAGATGTTATGCATTTCAATACATTAATGTGTTTTATTCGCTGTGTCACTGTGCTGTTATCATAAGTCCAACATGTAGCACTGGGCTAAATATCTTCAGGACTTAACTTGCATGTGTACCAGGTCCGCCGTCTGCCCGCACGCCACATAACCTGACCGCGGTGTCGAGCATGGACGTGTACCTGCGGTGTCCAGTAGCGGGGTTTCCCATCTCGAGCGTGACGTGGCAGAGGACGGGCACCATCCTGCCCTCGCACATGCGTCAGAAGGTGCTCTCCAACGGCACGCTGCTCATCAAGCAGGTGGACGGCTCCTCCGACAAGGGCGAGTACCTCTGCTCCGTCACCAACCAGCAAGGACAGTCTGCGCAGGGTCGCATATACCTGGACGTCATGAGTAAGTGCAACACATAGCATTGTGTCATACATGTTGTGCCTCTGATACATCTCCAACCAGCAGGGTAGTCTGCATGGGGCTACATATATCTGGACGTCATGAGTAAGTGCAACACATAACATTGTGTCATACATGTAGTGCCTCTGATACATCACCAACCAGCAGCGACAGTCCACGCGGGGCTGCATATATCTGGACGTCATGAGTAAGTGTATCACTTAATCTAGTTCCATAGGTGTAGCACCTATGCTACATCACCAACCAGCAGGGACAGTCCGCGCAGGGCCGTTTATACCTGGAAGCCATGGGAAACTGCAACACATAACCTAGTTTCATATATGTAGTGCCTCTGATACATCACCAACCAGCAGGGCAGTCTGCGCGGGGCTGCATATATCNACATAACCTAGTTTCATATATGTAGTGCCTCTGATACATCACCAACCAGCAGGGCAGTCTGCGCGGGGCTGCATATATCGGGACGTCACGAGTAAGTAAATCACTTAACTTAGTTCCTTACATGTAGCACCTATGCAATAATCGGAGTAGCAAACAGCCAGTTCAGAAGAATGAGGTCGCCACTGTTAACCATGTGATGAACTTTCGAGCGCACAGCGTTGATTGGACAGCTGTTGACTTTGTCCAGAAGCAAGCACTACATTTGTCAGTATTACACCTCAGTGAGACGAACCAGTAGAGCAATCGAAAAATGTTCCCCGAATGTAAAGTTTTCGCTGTANGTCAGTATTACACCTCAGTGAGACGAACCAGTAGAGCAATCGAAAAATGTTCCCCGAATGTAAAGTTTTCGCTGTAGAGAAATAACCGCTAAAGACGTTTATATGGAAAGACCTTGCCATTCATCGAAATTGCGTCGCCAGTTATGTGCAAGGCAGTCAGAATTTTAGCTTGACAACAGATATCTTTGTGTGTTTCTTTCNGTCAGTATTACACCTCAGTGAGACGAACCAGTAGAGCAATCGAAAAATGTTCCCCGAATGTAAAGTTTTCGCTGTACAGAAATAACCGCTAAAGACGTTTATATGGAAAGACCTTGCCATTCATTGAAATTGCGTCGCCAGTTATGTGCAAGGCAGTCAGAATTTTAGCTTGACAACAGATATCTTTGTGTGTTTATTTCNTGAAATTGCGTCGCCAGTTATGTGCAAGGCAGTCAGAATTTTAGCTTGACAACAGATATCTTTGTGTGTTTATTTCCTCAAATCCGGTACTAAGTTAGCGATTTTTGGGGAATAACATATTTAACGATACATCACGACGTCTAATCTTCTATATTTCCTAACGACCACAGATTTTAGTAGTCTTGACATCAGACAGNTTAACGATACATCACGACGTCTAATCTTCTATATTTCCTAACGACCACAGATTTTAGTAGTCTTGACATCAGACAGAAGGACGCATTAAAATTATCATAGTCATATTGCACCATCCAGAAGTTCGTTGCGCTAGTGAAGCCGAAACATCGTTTCGCAAGACATGGCGGAGTTGTCAGAGTTTATTTCAGAGTTATTGGTGTAACTCTGCAAGCACAAAATCCGTAATGCGTAACGCTACTAAAAATATTCGTCGTTGTTTCCTGAGCTTGGCCGGTAGATAACAAGGCAAGCTCTGCACGCACGTAAATTTCGTCAATTGTCAACTGAAAAGTTGTTCTACATTAAACCTCTGGCTTAATGGCAAAAACAGTCATGAAAAACCAACTCCAAAGCACACAGTTTTATTACCATTCCCAGGAGTACAGNATGCAAAGTCTGCGTGTTAAGAGGCAGATCCGTATGCCATGGCATTGTGCTCACGAAAAAATATTATCATACAGGCCCATTTTAACGGGATCGCATGGTCGGACTGCACTAAGCCGGATGGTCGACTCGTCGTATAGCCATTCATTTCGGCCATCATACAGACACCAGTGTAACACGATGTGTGCAGGCATGAGTACGTGCATGTCGTACGTCACGTCGAGTAAGGTACTGGTCTTGCCAGACGTTCTACAAATAGATAAGATAGTCGTACCCGCCGAGGTGCAGTAGCANCGTCGAGTAAGGTACTGGTCTTGCCAGACGTTCTACAAATAGATAAGATAGTCGTACCCGCCGAGGTGCAGTAGCAAGACGTGTCACTGCATCCAGAGAGATACTGCTGTATGTGGGGCCTACGCTGCATTTGCCGGTCTCAACAAGAACCATTCGTTGCTATTTGAATGAGGCAGGTCTACAGGCACGGTGTGCACTCCGCAGTTTGCCTTTTACCCCACGCAATCGTGCGGCACGCCATCAATGGTGCCAAAAACGTCAACATTGGACAGATGAATAGTGACGCATTGTGTTCTTCGAGAAATATAATGCTCGTTCCCATATAGCTCGCATCACCTAACAGCCTCTACCAGATGACGGTCAAAGCAGGGTTTGGCGCTGCAATGGGCAACGCAATGATCCTGTATTTGTTCGTGAACGAAGCGAGTACCGGACGCCAGATGTTATGGTATGAAGTGCCATCAGTTATGACTCCTGGTCACGTCTCGTGGTTGTTGAAGGCACTGAGACAGAACAGCAATATGTAAATGAGGTTCTGCGGCCCCATTTTCTGCCAATTTTGAGTGACATACCCAACGATATCATGCAGCGAGATAATGATCGTTCCCATACAACTAGCATCACCTAACAAGCTCTACAGGATGTGGAAACAATTCCTTGACCTGCCAAGTCTCCAAATTTGTCATACGTGCACACTTACAAATATCCTTTGGCTACTGGTTACGCGTCTGNCCTTGACCTGCCAAGTCTCCAAATTTGTCATACGTGCACACTTACAAATATCCTTTGGCTACTGGTTACGCGTCTGCGTGAGAAGACAATTTCAACTTGACTAGGCCGATCAATTATGTTACCCCGACTGTTAACGTCGGTGATTGGCTGGCAGACAACTAAGAAGAGTGAGAGTTGAAATTATGCAACCACAAAATAGGTTCTGAACAAACGTGTTNGATTGGCTGGCAGACAACTAAGAAGAGTGAGAGTTGAAATTATGCAACCACAAAATAGGTTCTGAACAAACGTGTTTTGCAGTACAGCTAGTCTTGGAATCCTTTCGTAAGAAACAGGTGGTCCCTACAATAAGCTGTCATCCTGAGACGGTTTAATAAGGTTTCGCGTAGAGAAAGAGAGTGTAGCGATTTCCATGTCCAGCGGTGTATAACGGCGTCTTCATTGCATCGCCGAAACACGTCGTATGAAGGACGTTAGTTGTCACACAGGTTTCGAATACACCTAACCTTTGAGTATGCCTAAACGTCAATAGCAGGTATCATATCAACAATTGGTAATGTATGAACGTGGTCGTACAGTGGGACTGCGTGAGGCCTGTTTGGAGGTTCGGCCAATATATTCCCATGTGCACCATGCCGTGTGCACTGTACAATGCTGAGTTGGTTGGAAGTGACCTACGATGGCCATGAATTGCTTGTTCTAGTTTCAAGTTAGACACTTCAAACTACAGAACGTGAGGGTAGGCATATCCGAAGACGTGCAACAGCTCACCCTACTGGAACTTCTTTGCAGATTTTTGCATCTGTGATGCATACATTACGATATGCAGTGTCCCAAAGGACTATCCACCGGCGAATAAGCAAGGGTAGACTACAGTCACGGTATCCTATCTACGGACTGCTTTTGAATCCATATCACTGTGCGGCACTTTTTCAGTGGTGCAATTCTTCGCATTCTCTTTTCCGATGAATCACGCTTGATTCTGTGTGTTGACGATGGTCGTATCTGGACCTGGCACCGCAGAGGTGAGCGTTAGCATTAGGCCGTTAGTTACGACTCAAAAACAAGTCCTATGATTGTGCTGGCTGCATTGTTAGCCCATCGGTATGTTACCGACGTCGTAGGTCCATAGTTTCTACCATGTGTACGCCGTACTCCTGGCAGGATTCTTTAGCACGTTAATACGTGTCCACATACCTCGGTCATGGTGATCACTCTCTAAGAGTTACCTACACCAGATGTTGGCCTGTGAGATCATCGGACCTGTTGCCAATCGAGTATTTATAGGCCCAACTAGGACGTTGTCTCCTCCAGCACCCGTGACGTGCCAAAACGCTCGAATAAAGCAGTTATCAATTGGAAGAAAAACGGTGGACTATACCGCAGGACAGTATTAGAGCTCTGTACTATCCCATGCCACTTCAAGTGTCCGNTTGGAAGAAAAACGGTGGACTATACCGCAGGACAGTATTAGAGCTCTGTACTATCCCATGCCACTTCAAGTGTCCGCCTGCATTGCCTGCAAAGGAAGGCACACTGCGTATTTAATATTGTGGCGTACGCCACTGCACTGTTGCTCTTTCCCAGTTTGTTGACTGAATTTGACCCAGTGCATATGCTTACTCAATACAATGTAATTGGTCCTGTCTTCCGTAAGGTTCCAGGGTGTTCCGCTTTCTCTGCCTGGTAATGTACTTCCAACATTATCTTTTCTTACATTTATTTGACTCNTTGGAAGAAAAACGGTGGACTATACCGCAGGACAGTATTAGAGCTCTGTACTATCCCATGCCACTTCAAGTGTCCGTCTGCATTGCCTACAAAGGAAGGCACACTGCGCATTTAATATTGTGGCGTACGCCACTGCACTGTTGCTCTTTCCCAGTTTGTTGACTGAATTTGACACATTGCATATGCTTACTCAATACAATGTAATTGGTCCTGTCTTCCGTGAGGTTCCAGGGTGTTCCGCTTTCTCTGCCTGGTAATGTACTTCCAACATTATCTTTTCTTACATTTATTTGACTCNGAGGTTCCAGGGTGTTCCGCTTTCTCTGCCTGGTAATGTACTTCCAACATTATCTTTTCTTACATTTATTTGACTCCTATGTAAGTAAAAATTTAATATTTTGGATTTATTAATCAATTTAAGCTGCATTTTACTTGAACTCGTTGAGTGATACACATTTACTCGTAAAATGTTAATTATAACTGCAAACATGTTCAAAAACCACTCGTTTGTATACTTTTCACACCGCCAGTGTTATTAAACCTGCTATAGTTCGGCAGTTTATAACACCAAAATAATGCATACCAAACTTGGCCTAATAATACTCAGTACATACTCTTTTATTAGTGTTAAACATTTAGTTCTCTTTGGAAGAACTATATACTTTTTGTGAAAAATGTTATCTGGTAACGCTGAATCCAAACTGATATCTTAAGTTTTACAGTGTCATCATCATTTTATTTGACAACAAAGTAATACATATGACGTGCTATAATAAATTCCTACAAATTAGTACTTTCATTGTTTTGCACACGTACAAATCAACTTAAGTGAATACAATCATTAACAAAGAAAAAAAGTTTGTCATAGGAGGAATGTAGATTCAATTAGTTAGCCGTAACCATGTGATGCTGAATGTGAATAATATTGTAATAAACTTTTTATATATATTTTTTTTTTTTATGTGCTGTGTTAAGGAACTTAAATAATTTTTGTTGCATTACATTCTTATCTGGGAAGTTTTGCTCTTTGACTCATATAATATTTTTTCTGTGTTCTTTGTTTAAAAGTGCAATGTGCCACTTAAAGTTACAAACATAAAAAGTAAACCAGAACTTTAAGAATACGTATGAAGTTCTTGAGACACAGCCTTTGTTAAATCTTCGAGAATTTATATATCAAGAGTTTGAGAGATTTTGTACAATATCACTGAAAGTGGAAATAAAAATTATGGTGATTTTTTTACTTATTTGTAATTGTATTTTATAAACTAATTTTTATTTTGTACGTTTGCTAGACAGAAAATATAAAAATATGTTGTGTATAACTATCTTCCAGAGCCGCCGAAAATAACGCCATTCCAGTTTTCGAACGAGTTGCAGAAGGGCATGCGAACGCAAGCATCGTGTAGTATTATGTCTGGGGACTTCCCGATCTCCATCTCGTGGAGGAAAGATGGAGCACCTCTGCCTGAGGTGAGGATGCGTCTGTATTACATTATTTTCTCTCCGTTATTAATAAAATCCTCAACAAGTACTAGGTAGTAATTCACTATATGTGGAAACAAATATGCAGATGGGTACTAAGAGTCTCCAACCCTGTTTTCAATATTTTCACGATTTGAACTATGCACGTTTGGTGTTAAAACAANGATGGGTACTAAGAGTCTCCAACCCTGTTTTCAATATTTTCACGATTTGAACTATGCACGTTTGGTGTTAAAACAATTCATTCTTATCTCATACGTATAGGTCGATGTTGCATATAACTCATTCTTGTTACAAGCCGGTATGCTCTATAAATAATTTTCTACTTTACTCCTTAATTTGTTTACATGAATTTACTTCTCAACAAGGGCTTTAGAGATGGAAATCTAAAAACTACAATTCTAGGAGATATCACCAATGCATTTGTCTGGAGTTATGTCGAAAAACCACGAAAAAACTAAATTAACAAACAATTATAGGGGTTCGAACCCGATACATCCCAAATATGAGTTCATAGAAGTCAAATTTTTTTTTGCCACTGCGTCATACTTTAAAATATTGTACCAACGGTACTTCACCCGTGTGTACAAGCAACAATTCCTATGTAATCTGACAGAGCTCAACCTATTATCATCGCATTTTATGCACATGCTAAATTGGAGTGCGCTGGAAGTGCTGCTACGCGTAAATAAAAAAAAATTTGTTTCTTTGTATCGCTACGAAAAATAACGGCCATCGACCGCAGGACATAAAATGTAATCATACGAAGCAAATTTTTTTTTTCTTTCCACTGATTTCTATTGTTTTAATTTTGAAGAGCTTCGGGCCTTTTGCCGTATGTTTTCTTGCAGTGTGGAAAACAACAACACACATGTATTTTTATAGGTTCATATGTGGTAGCTTGCAGCTGAAGTACAATAATTGTATAAGGGATTTAGGAGACAGCTAAGGATAGTGTATACACAGCGTAAAACTAGTTTTAAAGCAGCTAGTACATATCTGTGAACAGTCGCCAACAGAAAGACTTTTATAATATTTTAACTTAAGTTATACACGTGTTTGTTTAAACACGATGCACCGAAATAAAATGTAAAAATTATCGAAATGCCAAATGGCCCGACAGAAACTGTCGCTCTGGTAACACATTTGTTTACGAAGTTTAAAAAAAGCTATTATATAGGTGCAGTTTGTTAGTTTTTTAAATACGGGCATTAGAAGATCTCTACGCGGGATGTTTATAAATGAAACCGACACACTTAGGCTACAGGTTAATGACGAAAAAAGGAGGTGAAAACATGTATACGACCTATGGTCCAAAGTGAATTCTAAGGTTGATACATATCTTTGAAATTGGACCTGAAGCACTAGTTTATTACAACTACTTGGTGAAGGAACACTTAGGGTCTGGATAATGTGTTACGTGCGGATTAATAATCCATATTTTAAATCCCAAGTATACTGCAGCGTCATGGAGATTAAGTCAACATAAGGGTAGCAACCTTGATTTTTTTTTCATTAAATAATTAGATGATAGCGACAGGCAGGCGTGTCCCATCTCAAAAACTTTCTTCAACAATTTGTTTTCAACTAGTGTTTCAGGTTCAAATTCAAAGATGTGCACCGCCCTTATGATCCACTTTAGACCGTAGGTCGTATACATAATTTTCCCAAATATGTTGAAATTAATCGGAGAGTGGGCTGTAAACCCCAAAACAACACAAAATGCCCCCATGAACATATGTCCTACAGTGGATAGTTTCCGATTTACAGGCCTTCCAACATTGTACCACATGCATTGGTAATAGTCTATCTTCTACGATTTGTGTCTGTTAATGTGATCACCTGGAATGGTATGTGTGATTACCTGTCCCGTTGCATTGTTTATAACCGACTCACGTCGAATTCCATGCGCTTAGAACCCTGGATCTCAGTACACCTGTGGGGACATCTCACGGCCGTCGTTTAAGCAACTCCAGTTCCGGACATAGCAGTGCTTCGCCAGTGAGCGGAACAAGGTTGGAAGCAGATACTTGCAATTCTTGGAGTATTTTAACGTGTCAGACAATCACTGGCGCGTATATTCAGGCGTGCATTCAGGCACAAGGTGGAACTTTTGAGCACTTCTTGTAGAGTGACGTAACACTGCTGGTAGATAAACATGGCTAAAACTACTCGAACTGGAAGGAAGACTACTACGAATACATCCAGTACAACATTGGAAGGTATGTAACTCGAAAACTATTTTCTTCGGGACATATGTTCATAGGGATATTTTGTGTTGTTTTGGGGTGCACTATCCACTCCGCGATTACTTCTCACGCAATTGGGAACATCGTGGATGTGTTTTCTCCTTTCTTCGTGATTCGTGGTTTGAAAACAGTGAGAATTTGGTATAGGGAAATACATGTTAATGAAATTCGGTTTATTGAAGCCAATTTTCAATATGTAAACTTAAGATAAAACCTAAGTGTGGCAAATGATACTCTCAAGCTCTGTACCGAAGCAATTATAACAACTTATATTTCAATATTTTTTTATTTAATTATTAAATTTCTAAATCCTTCCAGGAAACAGGTTTTACGTTAATAATACAAAATATTTATATAGCAAAGAAGTGCGTACTTTTCTGCTCAAAAAAGTCCCCGGTGGTATATATCTAACTTTAACAGGAACGCCAAAAGAAAACTAATTCAATCAGCATGCCAAATTCTTACTGCTTTCAAACCAGGCAAAAGTCTTAACCCATAGACGTAGTTTGCGGAACTATTTTAGATATAAAATGTATATTTAGATCTCGGTTTAAAATGTTTGCATTTATTTACATACATGGAAGTTTAAAAAAAAAAAACAGTATTATCTTTTCCCGGTTTCTTCGCACTTTTTGAATCAAACCTTTGAAAAATCACCCCATTGATGACGTGTTTGGTTGTTTTCTAAATACGGTATGTATAACAAGCGCTTTATACTTACGTTAACATAAAAATACCTTATTTTTTGTTAAATTTAACTTTTAGGTATATTTTTTTTTATAAATTACAATATATCGTTTATAATTAGTATAAATGAAAACAGGGATAAAATAGGTATGTTGGTAATGCCTAGCAGTAAATAGNGATGGGTACTAAGAGTCTCCAACCCTGTTTTCAATATTTTCACGATTTGAACTATGCACGTTTGGTGTTAAAACAAATCATTCTTATCTCATACGTATAGGTCGATGTTGCATATAACTCATTCTTGTTACAAGCCGGTATGCTCTATAAATAATGTTCTACTTTACTCCTTAATTTGTTTACATGAATTTACTTCTCAACAAGGGCTTTAGAGATGGAAATCTAAAAACTACAATTCTAGGAGATATCACCAATGCATTTGTCTGGAGTTATGTCGAAAAACCACGAAAAAACTAAATTAACAAACAATTATAGGGGTTCGAACCCGATACATCCCANCCTCCCGAATATGAGTTCATAGAAGTCAAAACTTTTTTTGCCACTGCGTCATACTTTAAAATATTGTACCAACGGTACTTCACCCGTGTGTACAAGCAACAATTCCTATGTAATCTGCCAGAGCTCAACCTATTATCATCGCATTTTATGCGCATGCTAAATTGGAGTGCGCTTGAAATGCTGCTACGCCTAAATAAATATATTTTTTTATTCTTTGTATTGCTGAGCCAAACAACGGCCATCGACCGCAGGACATAAAACTGTAATCATACGGAGCAAAATATCTTCTTTTTTTCTTTCCGCTGATTTCTATTGTTTTAATTTTGAAGAGCTTCGGGCCTTTTGCCGTATGTTTTCTTGCAGTGTGGAAAACAACAACACACATGTATTTTTATAGGTTCATATGTGGTAGCTTGCAGCTGAAGTACAATAATTGTATAAGGGATTTAGGAGACAGCTAAGGATAGTGTATACACAGCGTAAAACTAGTTTTAAAGCAGCTAGCACATTTATGTGAACAGTCGCCAACAGAAAGACTTTTAGAATATTTTAACTAAAGTTAGACACATGTTTGTTTAAACACAATGCACCGAAATAAAATGCAAAAATAATCGACGTGTGAAACGGCCCGACAGGAACTGTCGCTCTGGTAAGACATTTGTTTACGAAGTTTAAAAAAGCTATTATCTAGGTGCAGTTTGTTAGTTTTTAAATACGGGCATCCAAAGATCTCTACACGGGATGTTTCTAAATAAAACCGACAAACTTCGGCTGCACGTCAATGGCGAAAAAATTTGAAAACATATATACGACCTATAGTCCACAGTAAATTCTAAGGCCTGTACATATCTTTGAAATTGAACCTGAAGCACTAGTTTATTACAACTACTTGGCGAAGGAACACTAAGTGTCTGGATAATGCGTAAAGATAATTGTGACATGCGGATTAATAATCCATATTTTAAATCCCAACTATGCTGCAGCTTCATGGAGATTAAGTCAACATAAGGGTAGCACCCTTGATTTTTTTTTCATTAAATAATTAGATGATAGCGACAGACAGGTGTGTGGTGTTAACACATATTTGTCCGGTTACACATTATGCAGACACTCAATGTCCCATCTCAAAAACTTTCTTCAACAATTTGTTTTAAACTAGTGTTCCAGGTTCAACTTCAAAGATGTGCACCGCCCTTATGATCCACTTTAGACCGTAGGTCGTATACAGAATGTTCCCAAATATGTTGAAAGTAATCGGAGAGTGGGCAGTAAACCCCAAAACAACACGAAATTCCCCTGTGAACATATGTCCTAAAGTGGATAGTTTCCGATTTACAGGCCTTCCAACATTTCACCACATGCATTGGTAATAGTCTATCTTTTACGATTTGTGTCTGTTAATGTGATCACTTGGAATGGTGTGTATGATTACCTGTCCCGTTGCATTGTCGACAACCGACTTACGTCGAATTCCATGCGCTTAGAACCCTGGATCTCAATACACCCGTGGGGACATCTCACGGCCGTCGTTTACGCAACTCCAGTTCCGGACATAGCAGTGCTTCGCCAGTGAGCGGAACAAGGTTTTCAGCAGATACTTGCGATTCCTGGAGTATTTTAACGTGTCAGACAATCACTGGCGCGTATATTCAGGCGTGCATTCAGGCACAAGGTGGAACTTTTGAGCACTTCTTGTAGAGTGACGTAACACTGCTGGTAGATAAACATGGCTAAAACTACTCGAACTGGAAGGAAGACTACTACGAATACATCCAGTACAACATTCGAAGGTATGTAACTCGAAAACTATTTTCTTCGGGACATATGTTCATAGGGATATTTTGTGTTGTTTTGGGGTGCACTATCCACTCCGCGATTACTTCTCACGCAATTGGGAACATCGTGGATGTGTTTTCTCCTTTCTTCGTGATTCGTGGTTTGAAAACAGTGAGAATTTGGTATAGGGAAATACATGTTAATGAAATTCGGTTTATTGAAGCCAATTTTCAATATGTAAACTTAAGATAAAACCTAAGTGTGGCAAATGGTACTCTCAAGCTCTGTACCGAAGCAATTATAACAACTTATATTTCAGTAATTTTTTATTTAATTATTAAATTTCCAGATTCTTCCAGGAAACAGGTTATACGTTAATGTTACAAAATGTTTGTACAGCAAAGAAGCGCGTACTTTTCTGCTCAAAAAAGTCCCCGGTGGTATATATCTAACTTTAACAGGAACGCCAAAGGAAAACTAATTCGATCAGCATGCATTTCCCAATGCCAAATTCTCACTGCTTGTTTGTGGAACTATTTTAGATATAAACTATATATTTAGATCTCAGTTTAAATTGTTTGCATTTATTTACATACATGGCAGTTTTTTAAAAAAAAATACAGTATAATCTTTTCCCGGTTTCTTTGCACTTTTTGAATCTAACCTTTGAAAAATCATCCCATGGATGACGTTTTGGTTGTTTTCTAAATACGGTATGTATAACAAGTGCTTTACACTTACGTTAACATAAAAATGCCTTATTTTTTGTTAAATTAAACTTTTGCATATATATTTTTATAAATTATAATATATCGTTTATAATTAGTATAAATGAAAACAGGGATAAAATAGGTATGTTGGTAATGCCTAGCAGTAAATAGTNAATATATCGTTTATAATTAGTATAAATGAAAACAGGGATAAAATAGGTATGTTGGTAATGCCTAGCAGTAAATAGTTCTTCAGCAAAATATTACTAACCTGAGTGCGCACGAATACGGTGCGCTGTCCCTTTGGTGTAATTTTTTAAGCTTTGCTTGCATGAGGCGGAACTGGTAGTAGAACTTGAGCAGGGCTCCAGGAAAGTTGTAAGTGACCGTGAACGGATGTGATGATGTGGTGATAACGGTTGTAAAGACGACGTGTGGAGAATGTTGGCCGGCGCGGACCAGGGGGTGGAAGGACAGTTGACGAACGGCGTCTCCGTGTGTGCTGCCGGCAGGACCCCGACGTGCAGGACCAGCAGCACGAGTTCGTGAGCAACCTGATGTTCAGGAACCTGGCGGCCAGGCACTCGGGCCACTACACCTGCATCGCCAGCAACGCAGCCGCCAGCTCCAACTACACCGCCAAGCTCGTCGTCAAAGGTACCTGCGCTCGTCGACCAANATCGCCAGCAACGCAGCCGCCAGCTCCAACTACACCGCCAAGCTCGTCGTCAAAGGTACCTGCGCTCGTCGACCAAGCAGATGAGCTAGACCGATATGACCTGCCCCACGCCAATACTACTGTCAAAGGGGGCAGCGGTGGTGTAGTGCCCAGGGCGCTCGCCTCCCACCACAGCGATCCGGGTTCGATCCCCGGCGGGTCCACTCCCGGATTTTCGCATGTGGGAATCGTGCCGCTTTCCAGCGGGTTTTCTCGGGGTACTCCCGTTTCCCCCGCCCTTGCATTCCAGCGCCGCTCCATTCTAGNATCGCCAGCAACGCAGCCGCCAGCTCCAACTACACCGCCAAGCTCGTCGTCAAAGGTACCTGCGCTCGTCGACCAAACAGATGAGCTAGACCGATTTGACCTGCCCCACGCCAATACCACTGTCAAAGGGGGCATCGGTGGTGTAGTGTCCAGGGCGCTCGCCTCCCACCACGGCGATCCGGGTTCGATCCCCGGCGGATCCACTCCCGGACTTTCGCATGTGGGAATCGTGCTGGACGATGCCGCTTGCCGGCGGGTTTTCTCGATTCTAGGGTTTCATTTCTGCCATGCTCGGGGATGACGGTCACCTACGGGTCCCAGCTGGAAAGACCGTCACTCGTAGGGTGTTGCCTTGCCCTGGGTGCACTCCCCACACGCCATTATTATATACTACTGTCAAAGCCACGTGTTCAACAGTGATAAACGCGTTTCTTTATATCTTAATTTTCAATAGACAGGCCCTGAGAACTTAAAAATTTAATTTAAAATGTCCCAAACGAAGTATACAAACATCTCAAAGCACTGGCTTGTGTTCTGACCACAAATCCCATCCACGACATTTATGACAATCGTACTGGCAGAAAAGCAGTCCGATGTTGGGACTCGGATACTGGTTTTGTGTAGCTTCCGTGATAATTCTATCCCAAGTTCGCTCTGCGCCTACGCCAGCCTCGTGTATACTGACGACAAAAGACACAAGGGGGGGGGGCGGCATCTACATGCAGCAGCCACAACATTCTCATAGTTTAGTAGCCGGGACAGCTAGAAGTCCTGGTGGCCTCAGGTGCAGGTTTCGCACGTCTTGACTGCCATGAGGCGTGCGTCTCAGGTTTCACCCGGGTGGACAGTCAAACATGGCAAACTCAAGATAAGGCCAAATGACTGTAATATTCGGGTGTTTCAACGATCACATGCCATTTGTTTAAAAAAAAAAAAAAAAACCCTTCGCGAGAATACAAGTGTGACTCGTTAACATAATATTTGTACGAAAAATGTAACGTCCGATCAACACGTTACGATCCACTAACTTAACGTGAGGGAGGCTGGTTGCCCTCTTCTGCGCATGTCCGCAATACCAACCATAGAGGAGGGGAAAAGGTAAGAGTGCTCGTGTGAGCTGCTCAGTGTGTCCAACACTTACTACAAAACCGTCAAGACCACGTGGTTCCGAATAAGGTAAAATTAATGTTTCCTTAAATAACTACTTTGTTTTGTTATGACAGTAAACTACTTTTGTCTAAGTTGTAACGCAAATACGCTCTTTAAGTCACACAGAATGTTACTATTTTTCGTGAAAGAGCGGAGTTTTTTTTTTATAAAAAACAAATGTATATAAATGAATTTTTTCATTGTTGGAACACGTTAATTTTACAGTTATGTCTTTCCTTGAGCAAATATTGGGTAAATGCGTATAAGACGAAAATCTCTTTCAGTAATCTTTACTCTGTAGTTCAAACAGTTACACGGGCTGTTGTCTACATTAAATTTTTAAACAAACTAATTTTTATATCAAATATCTGCGTTCGATTGACACGCCGCGCGTCAAGCTCGATTCCCAGGGTGGTAAACTTGGCTAGAGAGTTTGCTCGGATCACACCCCGTTACATTCACAATAGCATTTAAACCTCACCTAGCTTCACAAAATATTTTCTTCAAGCCGCCGTGCATCCTTTAATATCATCCTTGCTGATCGTGCCTCAAGAAAGGTGCAGACAGGCCCAGTGTTTACACTTGGTTTGATTTGCGTTTGAGCGAGAAAGAATCCAACCTGTAGTATAGAATTTCATTTTCAGATGTAATCTGAAATCGTTTTGCCCTCATTATAATACTCCTCCTTCTTATGCTTTTCTAAATGGTTGTTTAAGTTATGCGTGTAACGTTTGCCCAATCTGTGGTTTCATCTTGCATTATTCTTCACAAATTTAAAAGCAATGAAAAAACGTATACGCTAAATGATGATTTCGTATAGTGTATTCGCAGTTTCATACCACTTTTTAAATTTTGCCTTTGAAAAATCACTCCATGTATTACGTGCATAGTTATTCTCTCAATATATCATGTATCGCAAGGGTTTTATACTTCTGTTAACTTAAAAGTACCTTATTTTTGGTTGAATTAAAAATTTTTAACTTATATTTTATCTATATATTATAACATTTCATTCGTAATTATTATGGATAAAAACAGTGAGAGAATAGGTGTGTTGGTAATACCTAGTAAGAGATAGTTATTACGCAAAATTTTATTACACTTGAGTACGCACGAATGCGGTGCGTTGTCCCTTTGGTGTAATTTTCTAGACGTGGTTAAGCCTTGACGCGGAGGAATATCCTGAAAGTAGAACTTTGGCAGGGCCTCAGAAAAGTTGGAAATAACCGTGAATAGACTACGTCCTAAAATGTATTGCTTCGGTGGAGGCTGAACATTTAATTCTTGCATGATATATAAACAGGCATGCGACCGACGTCAAAGAAAGAATATTCGCACGTTTTGGACTATTTCGACTGAATCTGATGAAATGGCCTCTGTAGCTTATATTTTGAAACATCATCTGGAAATGTTTAACTTCTTTGTGTAAAAAAAAGCCGATGAAAAATTAATGTCTCGTTATTAATGTAATTCACTGCCCAGTGTTTAATTTTAAAACTTGANTTTGCGTTTGAGCGAGAAAGAATCCAACCTGTAGTATAGAATTTCATTTTCAGATGTAATCTGAAATCGTTTTGCCGCATTATAATACTCCTCCTTCTTATGCTTTTCTAAATGGTTGTTTAAGTTATGCGTGTAACGTTTGCCCAATCTGTGGTTTCATCTTGCATTACTCTTCACAAATTTAAAAGCAATGAAAAAACGTATACGCTAAATGATGATTTCGTATAGTATATTCGCAGTTTCATACCACTTTTTAAATTTTGCCTTTGAAAAATCACTCCATGTATTACGTGTNTGAAAAAACGTATACGCTAAATGATGATTTCGTATAGTGTATTCGCAGTTTCATACCACTTTTTAAATTTTGCCTTTGAAAAATCACTCCATGTATTACGTGCATAGTTATTCTCTCAATATATCATGTATCGCAAGGGTTTTATACTTCTGTTAACTTAAAAGTACCTTATTTTTGGTTGAATTAAAATTTTTAACTTATGTTTTATCTATATATTATAACATTTCATTTATAATTATTATGGATAAAAACAGTGAGAGAATAGGTTTGTTGGTAACACCTAGTAAGAGATAGTTATTACGCAAAATTTTATTACACTTGAGTACGCACGAATGCGGTGCGTTGTCCTTTTGGTGTAATTTTCTAGACGTGGTTAAGCCTTGACGCGGAGGAATATCCTGAAAGTAGAACTTTGGCAGGGCCTCAGAAAAGTTGGAAATAACCGTGAATAGACTACGTCCTAAAATGTATTGCTTCGGTGGAGGCTGAACATTTAATTCTTGCATGATATATAAACAGGCATGCGACGACGTCAAAGAAAGAATATTCGCACGTTTTGGACTATTTCGACTGAATCTGATGAAATGGCCTCTGTAGCTTATATTTTGAAACATCATCTGGAAATGTTTAACTTCTTTGTGTAAAAAAAAAGCCGATGAAAAATTAATGTCTCGTTATTAATGTAATTCACTGCCCAGTGTTTAATTTTAAAACTTGANAAAAAAAAAGCCGATGAAAAATTAATGTCTCGTTATTAATGTAATTCACTGCCCAGTGTTTAATTTTAAAACTTGATAGACCAGCGTTGGAAAGGCACTTTTTTAATGAATCGCAAAGTAATGGCAAAGAATTCTAAATATTTTTCTCGTCCTTCCTTTCCGTTTTCCGAAGCACGTGTTGGCGCAAACTTCTGAGTGTGTGTGTGTGTGTGTGTTCTCAGTGCCGCCGGTGTGGTTGGTCGAGCCACGTGATGTGTCCGTGCTGTACCAGCACCCAGCTAGCCTGCACTGCCAAGCAAGTGGCTTTCCTTCACCCACCATCACCTGGGTGAAGACTAAAGGTCAGTACTTACAAACGACGTCTATCAGTGGCTTCCCAACCAGCGTACGCTTGTTCTCTGAAGAAAGCTCAGCCACATATATATATATATATATATATAGTTTTAAGCTTCAAGATATGTAACGCGCTTAAAGGTTGGTATAATTAAACGAACGTAACGTAACACTAAAAGTTATATTTTGCTCGCTTATAATCTTCTCTTATGGAATTCTCGGAGAGGTTATATTTTATAACTGGCTTAAAAACAGCAAGCGGCAATTTTGGTACAGCTAACTTTCACGCGCATCTTTGTTCAGATCTTGTTTAAACTTGTGTGTGCGTTGTGGCTACAAATACAAACGAAACTGAACTTTTTGTTGGTGAATTATATTTTCATAGAAGATAACAACAGCAACTGTAAAGCTCAGTGATTTTAAAAGGAAATATATGAAAATTTACAAATAAACTTTTTAAGTTTCCCTCGTAAAATTTTTGTCCTAAAAATATTTTATAGAACCTGAAGATTATGACTGCTCTTATATTCTCTCTCCNTTTCCCTCGTAAAATTTTTGTCCTAAAAATATTTTATAGAACCTGAAGATTATGACTGCTCTTATATTCTCTCTCCACTCTACATGTTTCCGTATTTTTGAAACAAGTATTTTACGGCTTTCCGTTAATACCGGCTGCAGTATATTGTTTTAAACTATTTTAACTCTCAGTCTAAAATTCAGGCACAAAATCTTACGTTAAAATGTTCTAACTTCTTATGCGTTTGGGAGTTATTAATTGTGTGTCTATTAACTCTTAAGAGACAGCCAATAATTTTCTGTTCANTAACTTCTTATGCGTTTGGGAGTTATTAATTGTGTGTCTATTAACTCTTAAGAGACAGCCAATAATTTTCTGTTCATATTTTAATTTACAGTCTAAGTGAAAACACTAAAATGCACTGTTTGTTAGGAAAACAAATTCCGTATGAAGGTCGTATTCGAAATTTAAGAAAGGATGATAAAATGCCATCCATCAGAATGGTTTTCTAAAAAGTCTGAGAAAGGAACTTTTCAAACAGTGTTTAATTGTCTTTCTCCCTGCCCGTTAATTGATTTCATAATTTTTTAATCTGATGTCTGACAGTCTGTAAGATCAGTGGACAAATGACCGGGCGACTGAGCAACGTATGTGGCGTGAGCCATCGTTGCGATTGTGGAACACGATATCCCGTATCGGAATTCCTAGTGAGCCATAAATTCGCGTGTCGTTTTTAGATGTCAGTTCCGATCACTGACTGCAGCGTTCCCGTGTGCGGCTTCCGGCGTAAAACTGCGTCGAAGACGCGGCCGTAGAACTGCAGCGGTCGCCGAAACTGTGACCTGTTCCCACAGGCGACGAAGACAGCGAGTACGCCCCGCTGGAGCCTGGGCCCGACTTCGTCATCTACGGCAACGGGTCCATCTTCATCCAGGCGATCGACTCCTCGTACGAGGGGCACTACCTCTGCCAGGCGAACAACGGCATCGGCAGCGCCCTCACCAAGACCATGTTCCTCCGGGTCAACGGTAAGTGCTCCTCCTGTGACTCCGTCACTCGAAGAGACCTGTGAGAAGTATTGTGAAAATTCTGCCCTAAGTTTTATTTATTAACTTCGTCAACACTGTCGTCGTGCATAGTCTATTCGAGGTTTCTTCGCACTTTTTGAATCAAAACTTCGAAAAATCACCCCACGTGTGACGTGTTTGGTTTTGTCCTTAATATGCCATGTATTACAAGCGTTTTATACCCTTGTTACCATAAAAGTAGCGTATTTTTGGATGAATTAAATTTTTGTTTATATTTTATTTAGAGCTAATATAAATAAAAATAATGAGAAAATACGTGTGTTGGAAATGCCTAGTAACAAATAGTTCTTGTGCAAAATTTTATTGCACTGAGTGCACACGAATGTGGTGCCTTGTCCCTTTGGTGTAATTTTCTATACTCGGACAAACTTTGTTTGCAAGAGGCGGAGGAATATCCTGGAAGTAGAGCGTTAGNCTTTGGTGTAATTTTCTATACTCGGACAAACTTTGTTTGCAAGAGGCGGAGGAATATCCTGGAAGTAGAGCGTTAGCAGAGCTTCAGAAAAGTGTGAAGTAACCGTTAATGGTCTATACCACACGTGCTATAATTAAAATGCAAAGTAACGTGAAAAAATATTGTATGCAAATGTAAAATTACTATCAGTGTGACTGAAAAAACCCGTTGAATGCTTATTACATTTTTAGAATTAAATGGAAAATGCAGAATCAGCTTACTTTCAGATTTTATAGTGTGCTGAAGAATACAGTTATAAGTGGATAAGCAATCCAAAGACTGTTTGAATACTAATACATAATTATACTGGGTTCAAGAACAATCTCACTTTATTCAGTGTAAAATCAAGCTCCAAGGGAGGGGCTCAATCCCCCTTAGCCACCCTTTACCTTGGTCCACCATTTGTGTATAGTCTATTCAGGATTTCTTTACACTTTTTTAATCAAACCTTTAAAAAAATCACCCCATTTTTGACGTGTTTGGTTGTTTCCTAAACATGTAATGTGCAACAAGCAGTTTACCCTTCTGCTGTAGTAAAAGTACCCTATTTTTGGGCAATTGAAATATTACTTATATGTCATACATAAATAANGTTTACCCTTCTGCTGTAGTAAAAGTACCCTATTTTTGGGCAATTGAAATATTACTTATATGTCATACATAAATAATAATATAATATTCCATGTATAATTAATACGAACGAAAATAGAGAGAGAATATGTGTGTTGGTAGTGCCTAGTAAGAAGTAGTTCTCATGAAAAATATTATTAAAGTGAGTGCGCATGTATGCGATGCTTTGTCCCTGTGGTGTGATTCTCTAGAATCTTTGTGTGAGGGAGGGGGGGCGATATCTTGGAAGTAGATCTTTAGCAGGGCTTCAGAAAAGTTGGAAGTAACCGTGGACGGACTATAGTGATGTCGGGGTATGGTGTGGTTGCAGTTCCGGCTCACTTCAAGACGCACGCGGTGAACGAGAGCGGCGTGGCTGGGCAGACGGCGGTCCTGGTGTGCGAGGCGGAGGGAGACAGGCCACTGAGGGTGTCCTGGTCGGCCGGACACCGTGCCTTGTCCCCGGCCACCAGCAGGCTGTCGGAGAGGCCCACGCCCACCGGCCTGGCAGCCGAGCTGCACCTCCGAGACCTGGACCGCTCCAGCGGCGGGGCGTACCGCTGCTCAGCCGCCAACGACTACGGGCACGACGAGATGATCGTCTACCTCGCCGTCAAGGGTCAGTACCTCTCCGTGTCCAACCACGCTGCTTAGAGGGAGCTATACCCCCATAGGGGCTGCGGTTAGACTGCTCGCCTCCCACCAAGGCAAACCAGGCTCAATCCCCGGCCGGGTCGCAAGTGGGGATAGTGCCGGACGATGCCGCTGATCGCCGAGTTTTCTGGGGTATATCTCGTTTCCCCCGCCTTTGCATTCCGGCTTTGCTCCATACTTGCCTCACTTCACCCTCATCGGCTATCAGTTAAGAGCCACTACCCCAAATACCATAATGGTAGGCCCAAGAAACTAGGCAGGACTGTCGAATTGTCTATGCTGTAGTGCGCACCAATCGAATCGTCACACACTAAGAATAATGTTTTGTTGAATCAAACAAAGTTTGTTTGGCACAACCAAATTAATTGTTNATCGAATCGTCACACACTAAGAATAATGTTTTGTTGAATCAAACAAAGTTTGTTTGGCACAACCAAATTAATTGTTTGTATAGGATCAATAATATATTTTTTTTGAAACCAAATTATTTTGTTGTATTATTTGGTTCTCCCAAAAAAAGATTTGGTTGGTGCATTTAAAGATTTCTTTGGCTCCATGTACATTAAATACTTTCGGTTAATATAAAAAATACTGAAAGCCCGACTGAAACTTGATCCTAGACCATCTGCAGCAGAGCACTACGCTTAAGCAGTCTCAGCTAAAGTCACTACTAATGAAATTGGACTGTATTTCAATGCATACACTTGAAATACTGGGCGACGTGCGCAAATAAACATTTCATGTTTTATAGCTTTACTTTTTAGTTTCCTTTNGCATACACTTGAAATACTGGGCGACGTGCGCAAATAAACATTTCATGTTTTATAGCTTTACTTTTTAGTTTCCTTTTAACTTGTTTTAATAGGATTTTTATTAAATTATGAAGTATCAATAAATGCATCAACAATCACTGTTACTATCCTAATTGACAAAACACATCACACTCTCGAGTTTCATTTTCAAACTAAGGAAATCAAATGAGTGGCCAAACTAATATATACAGTTGATTTATTTAAATATTTTGTTGACAGTCTAATTTCTTTTGGCCCAACAAATAGACTTTGTTTATTGAAACGTGTATTTTTTTAGATGATCAAAATTAATTTCTTTGCTTTTCAAGTTTTATTTACTAAACAAAATATTTTGTTGGGGCAACTAAATATATATTTTGGCCCTATACAAACAAACATTTTGTTGCCTGTTCTATCAGTGCAGCCGACTCATCGATTGCAGTGACTTCCACCGCAGCTCATGTACAAAGGCCAACGATAAGAGGGTTCTACTAGATGTGATAACACTCAGTTTTAATTGCCTTGCTGCTGTCAGGAAATCAATGATCACAATCACTACTACCCGACGTCGTTTGGGGTCATGTACGCAACACCATAATTGGACTGTAGAGCTGTGGAAGTTTGTTTATTAAATAAAGAGTCACAGTACATGAATTGCCACTAGGATGGAAGTCTGTGAAGTGTATATGAAATCAGTGGGTCGAGGAAGGACGGGCTGAGCGATGCGCAGGAAGCAAATGGACATGTCCCACCAATGAATGCAAGAACAGATATCTGGTGCTCATGGCGATTATGGACGGTGCATCCACATAAACAACATTTCTTAGGAGTTCAGACACGGTGCGTCGCCTTCTGAAGTATCAGGGCAACATGTCCAATCACCCGTTACTCTGGCTGCCACTGACTGCTTACCGCAGGCGCCTGCTGCGACAAGGGTGTGTCTGGAGCGACGAATGGCATGCCATCGTCTTCTACGACGAATCACACTTCTGCTTGCTGTACCACGATGGTCGCATCGGTATCTGGCGACACCGTAGCGCACGCCTGGGTGAGTCATGCATTATCACTGTCGTACCAACCCAGCACTTGGAGTTATAATATGGGTGGCCATCGGATTGTAGTCCCGCTCGCAGCTAGTTGTTAGCTAGCTGGTACACTGACCAGCAACCGATTCCTCTGTCTTCAGGACCAGCCTGGGGCCCTGTACCAATTGGACAATGAGCAACCACATGAGACACACATCATCCTACGGTTCCTGGATGACCACCATGTCTCACTGCTTCCTTAACCTGCGCGTTCACCGTAACTTTCGCCCATCGAAAGCGTGTTGTCCTAGGGTCAGACGACAACTGGCCTGCCACAAGTTTACCGCAGCCACAACAGATGAACTTTGGGCATGCATCGAAACAGCATGGACTAAGATACTATAGCCTGACATACAAAGTCTCTTCCTGTCAATGCGGCGTCGGGTAGCAGCGGTTATTGCCACCCGTTGTGAGGTCACACAGTACTGAATCCCCCATTTTCTGTATGCTATGCCGAGCTGCAAGATTAGTAATTTCACCTCTGTATGATGGGTATTCTGTCCATGTTGTTTGTGATAGCTCTCGTCATCCTCGGTGTTGCAATTTAAATGGTTAATAGTGTATGACCATTCGTCAATATGTTACATTTAATAAATTCACTCAACTCTCGTTTCATTTTAAGGAACACGATACTTNTGTATGACCATTCGTCAATATGTTACATTTAATAAATTCACTCAACTCTCGTTTCATTTTAAGGAACACGATACTTTAACATCCGCCATATTGTCCCAAGTTAATATATACACTATTTGAGCAAGAATAACATATAAACTATTAAAGAGAATCTGATGGAACTGCTTGAATTTNTAGTTAATATATACACTATTTGAGCAAGAATAACATATAAACTATTAAAGAGAATCTGATGGAACTGCTTGAATTTGATGCTACAAGTACTACATTGGGTGTGTGCGAATGCTAATAACGGTTACAAGTGTACAAAATATCCACCATCAGCAGCAATACATAGTCTACAACGTTGTAGAACAAAATGACAATCAGCGGATACGGTTTCCATGAGATTTTATTCACAGGCTGTCGCAATCGTGTCTTTCTTGGAATCTAGTGTCCGTGGCTTTGTGGCGTACACAGTGTTATTCTGAGATTCCTACAGATAAAAGTCTAATTGCGTTAAATTTNTAGTGTCCGTGGCTTTGTGGCGTACACAGTGTTATTCTGAGATTCCTACAGATAAAAGTCTAATTGCGTTAAATTTGGAGATCTGGGCGAATACTGTTCGCTTCGTCGTCGACCTATTTACCTCCCAACATATGTTTCATCCAGGAGCGTCTGTACATCTTGATGGTAAAGTAACGGGACACCATCCTGCTGGATAAAGCAATTTACATCTGGGTAGATANGGGACACCATCCTGCTGGATAAAGCAATTTACATCTGGGTAGATAGCGGGAACAGTGTTTTCTTGCATCATGGTACGGTAACTTACACTTTTTGGGAGAACTGTTGGCCTGAGTGTGGGTGTGTTACTAAGGCAGCCTTTTTTCTTGCTATACGCATGCTCTTTCATAAACAATCATGAAAACTACGATACAACCTTACGGTTATGAAATGACATGCGATCGAAATCTAGCAACACCAATTTGTTGATGAAGGGGGATAATAATTACGAACCTAACGTGGTGGAGTATGAGGTCTTATATCAAACAAAACGTATCCAGAAAATTGTCGCTTTACCTCTAGCAGTTTCTGATATTAATTTAATCCTTTCTCAAAATCCATTTTCATGTGCTCGCACCTCCCTTAATATGCACTTTCGTCATCATTATTAATAGTATACACTAACTAGTTTTGCATAAGGAATCTCCCTACTCTTTGTCGGTTGAATTCACACTCAGCCTGTATATTTGTATGTGTGTATGTAAATGTAAGTATATATATATCACCTNGAGTATGAGGTCTTATATCAAACAAAACGTATCCAGAAAATTGTCGCTTTACCTCTAGCAGTTTCTGATATTAATTGAATCCTTTCTCAAAATCCATTTTCATGTGTGCTCGCACCTCCCTTAATATGCACTTTCGTCATCATTATTAATTGTATACACTAACTAGTTTTGCATAAGGAATCTCCCTACTCACTTTGTCGGTTGAATTCACACTCAGCCTGTATATTTGTATGTGTGTATGTAAATGTAAGTATATATATATCACCTNTCTTTGTCGGTTGAATTCACACTCAGCCTGTATATTTGTATGTGTGTATGTAAATGTAAGTATATATATATCACCTATATAAATGTGATAACTCAAAATGTTAAAGCGTCAGGCCATATTAATCATCCATATCAACAATATTTTCCATGCACAAAAATTCTGAATACAATTTATATCACACTGAAAAATGGTAAACGCACTAGTCAAAAGAACAATAACTAACAAAAATTAAAAATAGATCGCATAGTCGACCTTATATGTCAGGAATTCCATGGGGACAGTAATATGTTTCCATATATAGAGGTTTTCCACTAACGAAGTTTTCCAGAAATCGAGATTTTCCCCAACCTTTAATTCCATATACGAAGATTTTGGGATTAAACTTAAACACTGGCGTATGCATTGTACATATGTAAATGTTGACTGCCTTAATATTGCTTAAATATATACTGTACATGCAAATTGCAGAAGTTTATTAGCCCATGTGGGTTACGTCAGCATGTACAATAATATTAAATTAAAACAAAAAAATATTCATTTAATTTTAGAATAATTCGTTAATTTGATTTGTTTCTCAATTTTATGAGTTTGGCGAGTTTTTACATGTTCCAAAGTTTGTCAAAATCTACACTGTCGCACTCTGGAGACTGCAACGTTGCCAAACATTGTGAGCATCCTTTTTAGTGACGCACCTTCCATACGCAGAGGTATAGGCTATTCACGGGGAAATGAGCACTTTTGAAAGCCCTGCTTAAGACCTACTTGTTTGCAGATCGTGTATCCTTTCATCATATGAACGATTAACGTTGNCACTTTTGAAAGCCCTGCTTAAGACCTACTTGTTTGCAGATCGTGTATCCTTTCATCATATGAACGATTAACGTTGTCATGGTCCTGATTACTTTATTCATGCGTCGGTTAAGGGCAACTGTAAAAATTTTAGAAAAGTAAATATTTTACAAATGTTTTTTATTCTTACACTCATATGCATTAAAAATACAAACAGTAAAATAAAATATTTCAGTATTCACAAATGTTTACTTTTAAAACTAGCAATTTAACGTTGACACTTGGAACTGCTTTCTCTCCACCGTTTCCGGGCGCGTGACAATCAGTGTACCCATTAAAATATACGCAGGTAGGGGCAGTGACATTTATCAAAGGTTGATTTTAAAAGTGCTCACTTTACCGTGAACAGTCTTTAATGAAGTTAGCCCGTTCCATGAATAGAGGTAAGAAAAGGCGTGTGGGTAAAACTATCCCTTACATAAAGGTAAAAACGATCCATACATAGAGAATTTTGTCCGAAAAATGAGAGGATGATGATATTATATATGCATGGAGGTTTTCTTTATGCAGAGGTACCATACAAACATGTCCCATTGTAGCTTATAATAGTTTTCTGACCTAACATATTTGTAATGAAAACCTTATTTTCTTAGTAGGAATGTAAATAGTCCAATGATGCACCAAAAAATTATGTCTGACCATTCATTACTTATAAAGAAACAGTAACTTCACATATAAAAACATGCAAAATTGCAAAAGAAAATTTAAAAAATTTTAAGTAGTATCGTGCCACCAATGAAACCTCTGTGTTTCAGCTAAAAAAAAAAGCTCTAGCCCAAACCAGTTAGACGCGCTGACTTACATTCAACATCCGGGTAAACCAAGGATGACTTTTTCCTCCTATAGCGCTGTTATCAGAGTTGTTACCGCAGAAGTTAAAACACGATAACTTCCGAGCGGCGAGACACAAAAGCCAGTGGCCGTGGAACTGGGAAGTACAAGTTTACAAAGCGTGGCAACGCGGAGGTGGAAGTGGCTGTGATTACCCTGGCCTGGCTTGTCGCCCACTACTAGAGCCTGCCTCCCCGGAGAGTGAGTATAAAGCCGGCGGCGTGTCAGCAAGACAGCACTGTGTCCACAGCTCACACACAATGACTGCCGTCCTCCAGCTGGTGCTACTGACATGGGTGTGCCTGGGCTCAGTACAGCCAGCCCCGACCAGCCACAGCCCATCTAGGCTGCAGGTAGAGCCGCTCCTGGACCACGACCACTGCACGGTGAGAGGCATACAGTATATGGAGGAGGAAGGCCTGCAAGTGGACACGCTGACGTGTAAGGACGGGTCGACGTGCTGCAGGAAAGGAGTGCAGACGCAGATCTACTCGCCAATCTACGTGGATCGTGAGCTGGTGGGCACGTTCCCGCTGGCCTGCCTCTGTGCCTTCTAATGATGGCTGCATCGTCCTGCATCCTGTCCGCCATCTCTAGTCACGTTCCCTCTGGCCTGCCTCTGTGCCTTCTAATGATGGCTGCATCGTCCTGCATCCTGTCCGCCATCTCTAGTCACGTTCCCGCTGGCCTGCCTCTGTGCCTTCTAATGAAGGCTGCATCGTCCTGCATCCTGTCCGTCTTCTCTAGTCACGTTCCCTCTGGACTACCTCTGTACCTTCTAATGATAACTGCGGTGTAAGAATGGTCCAGCGTGCTGCAGAAGAGGAGTGCAGATGCAGATCTACTCGCCGGTCTACATGGGTTGCGAGCTGGTGGGCACGTTGGCTCATTGGCTTGCTTCTGTTTCTGATGGCTGCATCGTCCTGCATCCTGCTGTCAATCTCGTATGTTGACGTTCCCTCTGGCCTACCTCTTTGCCGTCTACTGACAGCTGCATCATCCTGCAATCTGCGTTTTTTCTCCAGTCTCATCGTGAACGACTGCGCATGTGTGTATTTATTNTGACAGCTGCATCATCCTGCAATCTGCGTTTTTTCTCCAGTCTCATCGTGAACGACTGCGCATGTGTGTATTTATTAATTGTGTGAATGTATTTATTGACACTGACATATTGTCTATTTGGATGTATTTATTGAATCTGTTAAATTTATTTATATTATTTATTTAAAATAAATTATATTATTTTGGAAAATGAAACTGTTAACTCTCTTTATGTCCATTATCCCTCTACCCCAGATCAAAATACCAATAGTTTTCTGTGAGTAATGTGTTGGTATAATTGCGATTTTCATTTCCAAATACCGAAAATTATTTCTTCACTGTGCCTCTTAAACATCATAGGAACACTTACCTTTACTCTAATGGAGGGTTTCCCAATAAATAAAATAAATCGTTGTTTGACCAAGAGTACGTGTGATAGTCTTCTGTTCTACACAAACTTATCAACCAAACATGCTTCGTGTTACAGTTATCACAATTTCAAATTTTCTGTCATGTAGTGGGAAATTATTATGTTGGGTAGCATTGACTTTAAAGATTTTCAGTTTTCTTACACTTATTTTCCTGGTAAGCCATAGCTTTCATAAGATAAATAAGTGCAGAAACCTAACATCTAGTAAAACCACGGTACTACTATGTTTTGAGAGTACTTGGTTAAAGAAAATCATCATTAAAAACTGAATTTTATGAAGGCTGTTTTGTTGTTTGATATTAACACAAAATAATTATATGAAAAAATTAAATGACACTTTAAATCGGTAACTACAGCCAAATACAAATTTTATTTTGTTTTCCTTTGGGTATAATATATATAAAGCTTTAAGAAAACTGAACATCCGTAGACGTTAAGAAAGGTTATTGTAAACTAGGAGTTTATATGCAGGTAGTTTATAAAACTAAGACAAAATTTAGCATATTAATACTGGAAGGGTAAATAACGGTGTGTACAATACTTTTTCCACCTCAAAAATTTAAAATTTTAAATGGTTTTTAGAAATAAAGGCAAGTAAGTACTTTGAGACAAAGTAGATACGTTAATACTACTTTATGCAATAAAACAATGTTGATTTAGCATTACAAAAGTTCGTTGACAAATAATGAAACATTGTGTCACAATTCATAAGGAAACGTATCTTCGTCAACTGCGTAGGTCGTATACATTAAGAGATAACACTTACTCATAGGTATAATTCTGACTTACTTCCTCCGAGAAGACGCAAATTCCAGAGTATAGTTGTTTCGTCTAATAGGGATACAACCACCATGCATGGCGTTATAACACCCACTCTTAGTTAGAGCAGACTCTTACTGGCCGAGGCAAGTTGACTTGAGGTAAGTTCAGAGTTTTGGGCGGCTCTTGACAACGAAGTCTCGAGAGCCGATGGGGATGAAATGAGGTGAGAATGGAGCAGCACCGGAATGCGAGGGCGGGGAAAACGGGAGATCCCCGAGAAATACTGCCGAACACCGGCATAGTCCGGCACGATTCCCACTTACGAAAATCCGGGGGTGACCCGGCCGGGTATTGAACACGGTTCGCCTTGGCGGGAGGCGACCAGTCTAACCACTCAGGAACCGCAAAGTCGACATTAAATTTTTCAGGAACCGGAAACCCGAAATTACTTGTGAAATGGTGAATCATTGTGTTCCATAAGCTGGTATGTTTCGATTTTTTTATTATTAATGTTATATCGGTATATCCTTCTCATTCGCCGTTGTAATACACACTGCAATCAAAGTGAGGGGTTGTTTACGAAAACCTGACAATTCAATTTTTCAAAATGTTCACGAAACAAGAAAAACTTCACATTTCCGTTCTCATGCACGCTGAAATTCTAATTTCTTTATTGCACTTTCCTTTCACATCAAGAAATACTTTGCTATTGTTTAGCGCAGGCGGTGGAAAATGTGTTTGACTAATCGGTATTTTGCCGGAATTCTACGAAAAATCTGACTAATCAAGCATATAATATTCTGTAATAAATGTGAATCTAGTTTAATGTAATAACTCGAAACTTCAAACCAAAAGAATATATTTCAAAACAGTATTGTGGTAACAGAATAAACACCACGGAATAAGACAAAAGCATGGTGGGTCAAAATATATAAAACAATCAAGACCATATGTAAAAATAAACATGACACAAGATCTATTTTCCTTCATAGAACGTATCTAAGCGTCACAATCATCACTGTTGAAATCATTGTCGTATCAATGCCTGTGTCCTTTGTAGCTCCAGTACACGGTTGCAGTTTTTCCGAGAGAGCCACATAGTGTGTTCGGCTCTTGGGGTCTTCCAAATATTGGATGAAGTTCCTCAAGTCTCGAATCTTTGCCGCTTGGAGCCCGGGGGCTCAATCATAAGCGGGAGGAAGAGTCATTGTTGTAGGCAGACCAAAATTCGTCACGCTTATCTTAATGACGAGTCCAGAGTCTATGATATGAGTTTTATATGGCGTGTTGATGTGTTTCCCACGTGTGTCTTTGGGAGATAACCCTTCCATAATCAAAGAATTTTGCAGTCTTGTGAGTCTTTCTTCAGAAATCCCATGTAGACTTTAGAAAGCTTTTTCGACACACCTTCACATCCTTCCCGTTAATACGGATTTTGTACATGTATGACGCTGTGTGGTCCTTCTTTTTTAAATCGCGGGTCCTTGGACGATGCTCCGCGATTTCGTGCACCCCGATTAATCCCGAAAGATGAGCATTTTGATCATTTTTGGAAGGCGTTGCATTGAAGTCATTTAGGATTTAGTGCCGACATTTCTCTCCTACCGTCATAAAACAATGTAGCCTGGAGCACCTCTCAGCAGACCGTGCTAAGTCATCTTAGTGACCTAAGGCTTTTTCTAGTTCATTCTTCCTCTCCGCCGGAATGCGTGATCATCGCCAGCCTGGAGCCTGATTCCGGGCAAACTTCATTGACCAACGATGTTGCGTTACTCATCGCATGAATGAAGCTCATCGGATTTAATGACGCCATGCTTATTTCGACTGAATTTTCTCCTATATTCACGACATAAACAGGTAATATGGCGGATATGCGAGTAAAATACTTCAAACACCGTATATATTCTTTAAAATGAAAATGTTCGAGTCAGTAAAATGTAGTTCTATGCTAAATGACATTTAATGCTGGTCGGAATATATTTATCCCACGTGAGAATCCTGGAGCGACCCCGCTGGGAATGGAACCCGGTGGGAGGCGAGTAGTCTGACCACTACACCACAGCAGTTAGCAGGGGTGTCCGTGACATACACAGTAAAATACGCCGAACACCGTATATATTCTTTAAAATGAAAATGTTGGAGTCGGTAAAATGTATCTCTATGCTAAATGACATTTAAAGCTGGTCGGAATATATTTACCCCACGTGAGAATCCTGGAGCGACCCCGCTGGGAATGGAACCAGGTGGGAGGCGAGTAGTCTGACCACTACACCACAGCAGTTAGTGTCCGTGACATACATAGTAAAATACGCCGAACACCGTATATATTCTTTTAAATTAAAATTTTGGAGTCGGTCAAATGTATTTCTATGCTAAATGACATTTAATGCTGGTCGGGATATATTTACCCCAGGTGAGAATCCTGGAGCGACCCCGCTGGGAATGGAACCCAGTGGGAGGCGAGTAGTCAGCAGTTAGCAGGGGTGTCGGCGGGTAATAGGAGGTGCGTGTGTTGACCTTGCAGAGCCGCCGGAGCAGCCGGGCCAGG
>NQII01001724.1:2973-13253 GCA_002778355.1 Clitarchus hookeri | reverse complement strand
TCTGGGGGTTCTCGATTTCCGGCGGGGTCGCCCCCCGCATTTACCGAACGATGCCGCTCGTCCGAGGGTAGGGGGGTTTTCTCGGGGGTCTCTCCCGTTTTCCCTGCCCTTGCATTCCGGTGCTGCACCGCGTCCACCTCGCTTCGCCCTCGTCGGATCACGAGACTTCGTTGTTAAGTGCCACCCAAACGTTTCCACTCCTCCGGCCGTTCGAACTGTTGATGTACGCACAGCCTGGTTGCACTGGGTCGAGAATGTGCTAAGGGAACGCCGTCATACTTGACTTTCCGTGTGTAGGAGAAGCGCGAGCGCGGTAGTGTTTAAATGTATTGTGTCGTAAGTATTTAGCTTTTTGTGTTTTTAAATTATTTTCGGACCAGTATGACGGACTCAAAATTCAAAGTTCCCGATGGCGCCCTGCGAAACAAAAGAGCCGATCTAACTTTTGTTTGCGGGAGTTAAAGTACAGTAGAAAGAAGCGCTCCCGGTATGACCTTTTAATAGGTATCGGCCACCAGGAGGGGAGGTTTGGTGAGCAAAGCGCCGGTTCCACCGGGAACTTTGTTGATATACGCGGAACAGTAAATGTTGATCCTTGACTGCAGGTGCAGACGCTATGAAGTGATTCTCTGTGCAAAATGAGATAGAAAAAATCGTACGACCTATGTCCTAGAGCGTTTCGTTGGGGAGGTACGTGCCTTTGAAAACCGATATTTCATATTGTTTTAATTCAAAATAATTATAACTACTTGAGATGAAGTAAACAATTCCGTGTATACTGTTTTCTTGGACAGAGAATATGGAATCTGCGAACTGTTTTTCAGTAATATCATCCCTCATTCACTGAGAAAATAGCTGTTGCCATGTTGATATCCAACAAATATGTGTAACCCTTGCGTGTATATCGCTTTTAATGGGGTCATAATCATGTGCACATTAATGTACGAATAGCGTTGCCTAGGTGTAACTTTCTCATGCGAGCGATTGTCGAAAAAACATACAAAGTTTGTAAGGGTGTAGTTGATAGCCTGCCAGGTAAAGGCTGTTCACGATAAAATGAGCACTTCTGAAACCAACCTTTGAAAAATGCCACTGGCCCTACCTGCATATAGTTTAACGGGCACACTGACTGGCATGCGCCCAGTAAAGTTGGTACCGAAGGAAGGGAAGTAGTTCCATGTCTAAACGTTTGAATTAAAACTGTTATGTTAACATTTGCGAATACTGAAATTATTTGTTTTCCTTTATGAATTTAAGTGGATTTCAGCGAATAAATTAACAAATTTGTAAAATATTTAATTTTCTTATAATTTCGAAGTTTCATTTGACCGACGCACGAATAAAGTGATCAGGTCCATGGCAATGTTAAATCTACATATGGTGTAATAATACACAATGTTCATACAAGTATATCTTAAGCAAGGCTTTCAAAATGCTCAGGTTACTGTGAACAGCCTATGCCTCTGAGTTTACCTGCCAAATTTGATCCAGATCCGTCGAACGGTGTGGAATTGTATATATATAGAAAAAATTACTTATACTTTTCTAGATACAAACATTCTTTCACATATACAGGATAAGTCGTTAATGTATGCTAGCACGGCATGAGCGGAATCCTTAGGAAAAATGGAGAAGGAGACACATATGCAATATAGGGCCTAAAGTTATTACTGAGGGTGGTCGAGACCCTTAAACGTTGCGATTGGAAAATGGTTATGCAACTATAAATTGGAAACCACTTGCGATTAAGTAGCGAAAATTGGCATACAGGCAAAGGTTTACACGGTAGATTACCACACTAAACGGCGTTACAGAGAGTACGCCCCTTCATGCATTAAATAGGGGTTGGCATCCTCCAATTGCTTAGAACTTTGTAACCCTGCACTTGAAGCAATTTGATATTACACGTTAGTAATCAGCATTAAAAAAGCAATTAAAAGGTAGCCTTGGTAGTATCCGCTAATCCCTACCGTTTCCTGATAAATCACGTGTTGGTTGGAAAGAAGATTAATAGTTAGTTACCTGGGAGGTATGTAGCCAGTACCACTGTCGTGCATGACGTATATTTTTTTACCCTGTCTAATGTCCCTGTCCTATGGCCGCAGTTTATAAGATTGCAGACGGCTGAGAAGTTACTGCGGGCAAGTGCCCCATTGCACTGATTCCTGTTGTTGTACCAATTGGCGACGAGGTTGCCTGCCTGCTAGCATCGCCAACCATCAATTGTGTCGTCTGTTGAGAAGTGTTCCACTGTGTTGGAGTAGGGTAATGATAAACTGACGGACATGCACATCACATATGGTGAAATTATGTGTAATGCCTTAGCTTCGCGTCATCGATAAGCCGAAAAGTTTCCATCCCAACATTTACCATTTGCACGTGCATGAATTTCTGTTCATCAGCGTTTAGACGACGACCTGCCACAACTACTTGAAGATGAACCACTGAATAAACGAGAAGGAATGTGGTACATGGACAATTGTGCACCAGCACACTTAAGTTGCGCAGCAAGATAGTCCATGGATGCGCTGCACTCGGCGTGATGGATTGGCCGAGTTGAGATGGCCATACGTGAGATGCATGACGTCAGTTCCTCATTACCCTTCTCCATCACACACCTTGTGAAGAGTTGTCTGCTGTGTTAACTACCAACGCGATGCTAGCAGGCAGGCAACCTCGTCGCCAATTGGCACGGCAACAGGAATCAATGCAATGGGGCACTTGCCCGCAGTAACTTCTCAGCCGTCCACAATCTTATAAACTGTTGCCATAGGACAGGCTATCACTTCACACGTCATGAAAGACCATGCTACACGCTGCGTACCGCCCAGGAAACCATTAATCTGCGTTCCAAACATGTGATTTCTCAGTAAACGGTAGGGTTTAGCGGATACTACCAAGGCAACCTTTTTAATTGATTTTTAATGCTGATTACTAACGTTTAATATCAAATTGCTTCAAGCACAGGATCTCACAGTTCTAAGTAGCTGGAGGGTGCCAACCCCTATTTAATGTATGAAGGGGAGTACTCTCTGTAACGCCGTTTAGTGTGATAATCTGCCTTGTAAATGTTTGCCTGTATGCCAATTTGCGTTGCTTAGTTTCAAGTGGTTTCCAATTTTGCATTACACATTTCCAATCGTAACGTTTCAGGGCCTCTACCACCCTAATAAATTACTTTAGGTCCTATGTAGCATATTTATTTGTCCCAATGATTCCATTTGTGCCGGGTTAGCGTACATTTACGACTCCACCTGTATATGTATGAAAAACGATGTTGACATATATACTACCTATGGTCTAAGGTGAATTCTAAAGGTGGTGCACATATTTTGAGTTGGACCTGGCGGACTAGTTTATTACAAATATTGGAGAAGATATTTGCGATGTAACACTGTGTGTCTCGATACTTTGAAACGGAACAAATATATTGGAACACCACAACACCTGTCGCTGTCTTCAAATTATTTCATGACAATAATCATAATTACTACCCTTATCGAATTGATCTCCAAGACGCGGTTGCATACTTGGGATTTAGCTGATAGATTGTTAATCGGCATGTCACACCTAATGAAACGTCAACGCACAAATTTACATTTCCTAGCAAATATGCAGTTATGGGAAGTAGCAGTTATTCTGTCAGAAATGTATTTCAAAATCCCTGAATTAACCGTTAAACCATGTTTGTATATTTAAATAATAGCATACAAAAATATTACTATAAGAAGTTCACTGTAAATTGAGCACTTTTGAAAGCCCTACCAAAGGTCTACTTGTCTACACATTCTGTAATCTTCCATCATAGATAAAATCAAATGTGTGAAATTATTTTAAAAAGTAAATATTTTATAAATTTTCTAATTCTTACAAATATAATCATCAAAAAATCAAAAGAAATAGTATCAGTTTTCAAAAATGTTAACCTTAACACTTTAAATTAAACATTAAGATACGTGACTACTTTCCCTCTGTCTCGTTGTTGCCAACTTTACAAGGCGCATGCCACTCAGTGTGTGCGTTATAATGCATGCAAGTAGGAGCAGTGAGATTTTCCGAAGGTTGATTCCAAAAGTTCTGAGTTAACCGTGAACAGTATTTACAATGAGTTAGCTCACGTCTGTGTTTTTAACAAGTAGTCTGTGTATAAGGGTGTGTGTGTGTGTGTGTGTGTCGTGTGCAAGGTGAGTCGCCCAGCGTGGAGGTGAAGAAAACCACAAACCTGGAGACGAACCTGCACGGCCTGCTCAGGTTCGCCAACTACAGCGTGCAGGCGGTCGCCTTCACGTCAGCCGGCGAAGGAGTCAGATCCGAGCATGTCCACTGCAGCACCGAGCAAGACGGTAACCATCGTCATACAATTCTTTCCCCATTTCTCCGAAATTATACAAGTCTATTAAACTGAAAAAATGTATTCGGATGTGTGACACTGCAGAGCCATATCGTCAAGATAAACACAGAGGATGTCATTAAAAACAAACACGAGAACCAGCCAAGACTATCTGTTTTTTTTCCTGCATTAAATATATGTTGGCAACATGTTTTTAAGGTCATTCTCCTTGTTTTAGTTGGTGACATAGCTCTGCAGTGGCGTAAGTCCGAAGTAATTTTTCATTTAATCACTTGCCTCCATTGCAAACAGTGGCACGTGGAAAAGTGTTGCAAAGTAAGCTGGCACTTACTCAGTGCTGTACACATTTGGTCTACGTAGCAGCCAGTAACCAGAGTGGAGCCGGGATAAAAGTAATGTATTGCGGCCACTCACAAGACAGCGGCGAGGCACATATTACACGTGAGCTACGAAGTCAACTGCTCTACTACGTTCAAGTGGGCGATGTGTAAACTAGCAAACTATAAGGGTACAGCACAGAGCAAAGCACAGTTTACCTTGCAACAGTTCACCACAAGCCGCTGATTGCAAGTATCATTCAAAGAACATACAATTTGAGTTAAAAAAAAGCACCAGGCCGGATGAAACGAGGTGAGGATGGAACATCAGTGGAATGCAAGAACAGAGGAAACGGGAAGACCCCAAAAAATCCTCCCGCTAACGGCAAGGTCCAAATTGGAAATCTGGATAACTCCCGCCGGGAATCGCCTGATGTGCTTATCGCTTGATGTAAACAATATTGACCTCGTAGCTATACACATTTTCAAGACGTGCACGAATTTCTTTTATTCTATAGAACAGATAATATTTTTTTCCAGTTTATATGAGTAAAAAATTAAGATAAAAAATCTTATTAAGGGTACTTGTTTTGACAATGCAGTCAATAAGCAAGTTTTCATGAGACGAATAATTCTAATTATGGAAATAAATATTCTATCCCGACATTCAGTTGTCTTTTTAAGAAAGCGTAAAAGTTGCTATTTTTCAACATTACAATGGTTTTGATGATAAGATTTTTCCTGTGTGGAATATTTTAATTTATTTTGGCTAGATCCAGGTATTTTGAATTGCTTTAGCCTTTATTTTCTGGTATGTATCAATTTATTTATGGGTGGGCATGTTTAATCTTTTCCCATATTTGATCGCTTTTCATTAATAACTTGTTGTCATTAAGAGTCGGTACCACACACAATGTGAAATACGTAAATGTAAATAACTATAACCTACAAAAATGATTGCCGACTGTCTACTACCGACTGCCTACTACCGACTGCCTACTACCGAATGCCTACTACCGACTGCCTACTACCGACTGTCTACTACCGACTGCCAACTACCGACTATAACTACCGACTGCCAAATACAGACTGTCTACCTACTGCCTACTACCGACTGTCTACTATCGACTGCCTACTACCGACTACCTACTACCGACTGTCTACAACCGACTTCCTACTACCGACTGCCTACTACCGACTGCCAACTACTGACTGTCTACTACCGACTACCTACTACCGACTGCCAACTACAGACTTTCTACTACCTACTGTCTACTACCGACTGCCTACTACCGACTGTCTACTACCGACTACCTACTACCTACTGTCTACTACCGACTGCCTACTACCGACTTCTACTACCGACTGCCTACTACCGACTGCCAAATACAGACTGTCTACTACCTACTGCCTACTACCGACTGTCTACTACCGACTGCCTACTATCGACTACCTACTACCGACTGTCTACTACCGACTGCCTACTACTGACTACCTACTACAGACTGTATACTACCGACTGCCTACTACCGACTGTCTACTATCGACTACCTACTACCGACGTCTACTACCGACTGCCTACTACCGACTGCCTACTACAGACTGTCTACTACCGACTACCTACTACCGACTGCCAACTACCGATTATCGACTACCGACTGCCGACTACCGACTGCTGACTGCGCATTTTGAATAAGGCCTTAATTCCTGTACTGGCTGTAATTCTTCCCCTCTCAACAGCTACACTAGCGCTTGAGTCTCACCCCAAACCGGCTGCACACTTGGCTTGGTCGAGTAGTTCTGTACGTCCACTTTGCTCCCCATCAAGTGTACAGTGCCAGTACTTAATAGCCACAGCTTGTATACGCTGTTATAAGAACATGTATTTAAAGGGCGATGCAAGAACCTTTCATGTCGCTTTTCCTCGTGCCCTTCACAGTGCCTGGGCCCCCTGAGATGGTGAAAGCTCTGGCTATGACGTCGGACAGCATCCTGGTCGCGTGGACGAGGCCCGTGGAGCCCAATGGTAATATCGTCAAGTACTACGTCTACACGCGGNTAAGGCCTTAATTCCTGTACTGGCTGTAATTCTTCCCCTCTCAACAGCTACACTAGCGCTTGAGTCTCACCCCAAACCGGCTGCACACTTGGCTTGGTCGAGTAGTTCTGTACGTCCACTTTGCTCCCCATCAAGTGTACAGTGCCAGTACTTAATAGCCACAGCTTGTATACGCTGTTATAAGAACATGTATTTAAAGGGCGATGCAAGAACCTTTCATGTCGCTTTTCCTCGTGCCCTTCACAGTGCCTGGGCCCCCTGAGATGGTGAAAGCTCTGGCTATGACGTCGGACAGCATCCTGGTCGCGTGGACGAGGCCCGTGGAGCCCAATGGTAATATCGTCAAGTACTACGTCTACACGCGGTACATGCAGGTGCGGAACAAGGTGAGCAGCGCTCGTCCGTGGAAACAATGTTTACAATAAATAACATACTTCCAGTGGAATTCCTTATTCCAGTTTGTATCGTTAAGATGGTCACAATCATGGTTCTGCTATCAGACAATGCATATCTATCCCCGTAATTCAAATCTGTGACGGTTTGAAATATCAGTAAATTTTTCTCAGGAAATAAATGTGTAAATGTTATTTATTACTCTTCAATATTTTGTTTATTTTTCAGTTTAGTGTTTTTTATGCATAAATGCAAGCAGCTTTAAACTCTAAGATATAAACAATTAAAACTGCAGATTTGATGAAACTACTTCACTTGAACCAGTAAAATTCAGTTTCTACTAATCATTTAATTTGCTGGTGTTCACTGATCATAAACAGTGGTTTCTACTGATTCCTAGTGAGTAACGCTGGACTGGCAGTAAAACCTCAGTGAATTCCATTGATTCGCCAGTAGATAACAGCTCATTTACTGAAGATTCAGAAAAATAATTCTCCTGATTGAAATCAGTGATTCAGATTTAGTTTGTGAAACGTGATTGTCATTTATATTTTTCCTGCGGAAATAAAAGTGAACGTATTTACTTTGTTGTTTGAAATAGTCTTTAAAAAAAATTTCTTTTTAATATTGCAAATTTTTTTTCAACGTGACATTCTGATTTCCCAATCGATCAACGCATGACGAAGTGTAATTCCCGATTTCAGGACGTCCAGAAAGAGACTGTGCTGGAAGATACGGAACTCGTATACGAGGCCCGTCAACTGAAAGAATTTCAAAGATACGAGTTCTGGGTGACTGCGGCAACTATCATTGGCGAAGGGCCAAGCAGTCCTAGAGTTTCTCAATCGCCCATATCCAGAGGTGAGGATTTCGTTTATCTGCATCGATGCAATATTTATGTAAGGTATGTTAACTAGTACAAACTGGTGCCAAATTAAGATGTTCCAGTTAAGGGTAACTCTCAATTGTAGGCCATAGTTTTCAGGGGCTTTCGAATACTAACGATAAAAGCATTGTTCACTGGAAAAAATAGTTTGTGATGGCTACAAAGTGATTTGTTGATATTTACACTTCCAAACTTGTTTGTGGCGAACAAAAAAATTTCTATTATCCACCACAAAATCAATGTTTAGTGGACACAAAAGATTAATGATGACAACTAAACTACTCTATTCGGCTTCATTTTATTTGAATATGCCTATACGTGCACATTTATTTGTTTCGAGTACGTATGAAAATGTTTGAATGTTAGACGCCATCTGGGATTTTTTACATATTTTGCTTTTACTTATGTTTGAGGTTAACTTTTGAAAATATAACTTCATCAGTGTATGCGGTATTATTTCATAATATTTCATAGACTATCACCGTCCCCTTTTTTTGTACTTCTGTATTCATTCTCAGTAATTAATTGATAATTCCCTCCGAATTGACCCAAATTGTAAACATATGAATGCATTGCATTGTTACTACATTAAATAAATCAAATTAGTCGTAAACAATTACTTGTCGAAGGAAATGTTTGAATAAAGGAAATTTTATACATTTTATTGATAAAAAATTGTAACACCAAGATTATTTCTGTCTCTCCCCCCTTAATTCTGTATTGTTAATAAAAATTTCAAAGATTCATTAACGCATTCAATTTACCGTGAGCAGCCTATGTAGTCTCGCCGTGTGAGAGCAGTCAATGAACAAACGACATCTGCTCGCAGGGCTGTTCAATTAGTTCCCACATCTCGGGCCAATTATAAATAATTACATTGATTGGCAGGCCACTTCTTACAATGTCGTGGCTTACTTAGGCTGAACTCACAACAGTCTGCCGCATTTGTCAGTCACCCGTCCGTCAGGCGGTCACGAGATCTTCAACCAATCGCAGGGCAACTTTTTTTTTCTATACGTCCATCCGTCAAATATTCACCAAACTTTAACTTTCAACGGACGGGCGGATGAGTCACCGCCTTCTGACGACATTCCCCAGACGTGAAAATGCACTTTTAAATAAAATGCAAGGCGGTTGATCTGCGTTCATTTATATTTTGTGGCAAATTCAGGAATTTAAATTTTAAAGAAAAAAACCAGCATAAACTCTTATCATATAAAAAAATTATTACCACCCCAAAATATTTCTCTCCTGATAATGTATCTCCAACCAAAACATACCTCCAACTAAATAAAGATCGCGATATTGAGTTGTAACATTGGAATTTCGCCGTACAGAAGGATTGACTGACGACGGATTGTTGTGAATCGCTCTCAACTGACGGACAAAAATAACAGATGGATGCCTCACGGACGGACAGACAACTGACGGATGCGACGGAAAATTGTGAGTCCGCCTTTCACAGGTAGTCAATTCATTTTAGTGAAGATGCGATAAAAACGAAATAACATACAATTTTACTACAAGTTTTACGCTAGTAATAGTTAGTGTTGACGTTAAATTAAGTAACTCTATTGAAAATGATCTAACTTAAGGAAAAAAATATGTGATAAGATATTTTGTCCGCGGGATGGTCTGCCGAGCCTGGCCGGCACTTATTTGAATAGCCATGTGCTATATTTTGTAGACGGCTATGAAGTTACGATTGGTGCCACGTTCTTGCCGTAGACTAAAGCTGAGGTAGACCGATCTCACTGGCTACGCACAACCAGCCTCCGTGCCCCAACATTGAGCTGCTTTTCTGCCAACACAACTAGCAGAAACGACGTGGATTGTATTTGAGGCTGGAACACCTGTTTATTACACAAGTGCTTTGAGATGTTTTCGTACTTCCTCTAACCAATTTGTGATGGAGTTTGATTAAATTCAAATTCGTTAAAGTATTTTATTAATATAACAGTGCTTGTCATTTATAAATTAACATGTAAAGAACATTTTCTTAATTGTTGACCATGTGATTTTGACATTAGTGTTTCTTTGGGGTAGGTCAATGTTGGGTACATGCGCAAAAGACGGATAATCGGTCTACCTCGTCTTTAGTCTATGGTTTTTTGCGTGAAGAGGTGAGGTCTGTGATGATGGTGTGGGTATGTGTGTGTGCAGCGCCGGCGCGGATAGCGTCCTTCTCGCGGCACGTGGTGGCGAAGGCGGGCTCCAGCCTGGCGCTCGCGTGCCGCGCCGTGGGTCTGCCGGCGCCGTCGAGGAGCTGGCGCG
>NQII01001723.1:517258-584352 GCA_002778355.1 Clitarchus hookeri | reverse complement strand
TTATTATTTAAACACGTGCAAGGCTCTAGCGTATTTTTCATGGCTGGCATCTCTCTTTCTTGGGAGCTGCTGTGCTCTATCCACTTCATTACTGCGGCACCCTCGTGGTGGGCGCGTTGCTGTAGGAGCCTCCCCGAGGGTATATATGTCATGGCAGGCGTCTCTCTCTTGGGACATGTCTGCCCTCCCCTGTGAATGCGAGAGCATGAAGTTGCATTCTACCCATTAAGTCACCAAGGCACTGCCCTCACCTTGCTATGGAATGCAAGAGCGTGAAGTCCCGTAGCCCGAGGCTATGTCCTGGCAGGCATCTCTGTTGGGAGCCGCCATCGGTGTGTGAATGCAAGAGCATGGAGTTGCGCTCTATCCATTGCATCACCGTGGCACCACCCCCTTGAATGCTAGAGCATGACATAACGACTGGGCGGTGTCTTTGGCAGCCACAACCAACATGGCCACCTCCTTGGCATTGGCTTAGGGAGCCATGAACAAACATGGCCACCAGGGTATCAGCGAGAAAAATTATTTTTTGAAACTTTTAAAATGTTAAGAAATTTTTTTTAACTTTTAAAATATTAAATCACACTTTTGAAATATTAAATAAATCTTTTAAAAACATTTATTTTTAAAAATAAATTTTGTAAAAATATAATTTTTAGAAAAAAATTTTGCCACAATTTTGGAAATTTTTGGAATTTTGGCAAATTTGGGCAAATTTTGGCACTGCTGACTGCGAAGATGGCAGCCATCGAAGGGGAATTCAAACGCATGAAGTTTGTCATTTCCTTACCAAACTTCTGGCTCCCGGACTCCCTGTCAAGACGCTGTATTAGAATTCCCCATTTCTAGCTACTGACATAAAGTGGTAATGAATCATCTTTGTCGTTTCTGCAGTAAAGCATTTACAGATGTGCGGAATTGACTACATGAAATAACGATTGCAGAATGAAATATCAAGTGTGACTTTTGAATGCAAAATCTGTCAGAGGTTGTTTACGGGGAGTGATATTTTGAATAGACGTCTAAAATTTGCAGCACTGATTCTGTGCAATCTTCGCATGCTTCACATTTAGCTCTGCATGCTTCACGATCGGCTCCGCATGCTCCGCACATTTCGCAATCCACTCTACACACTCCGCAATCAGCTCCGTTCGCTCCGCAATCCACTTCGCATGCTCCGCAATCAGCTCTGCAGTATCGTAGTGGTACCATACATATTATCAAGCAAGATGTTACTCTACTCATACACATTAATGCTAAAGATGTCAAAACCTCACCTGATGCATGTCATGGCATGCTGTTGCCCAATACTGTGTGAGGACTAATTAGCAGACCATCGTGTTGCAGTAAGACGTGTGTGTTTATCAGCCTTTTGGAGGAATCTAATTATCTTAGGTTCTAGAACGTGTACCTGTACTTCAAATCGCTCCAGTAACCGAAATACGAGCATCTGGCATGTGTACTGCAGGCCATGGAAGGCCTACACTATTTCCCTTGCAGCATAACGAAGCAGATGTGCCACAGAGCGAAGCATTGCAACATTCGATGTTTATTTTTGACGATGTGGCATGTGAGAAACAGATTTGTATTAAAGAGTACTTGGGCATGGGATGGCATGCGAACATGGACTGTGTGTACTTGAGCCAAACTTATTGCCATATACAAAAACAGTTACTATGTGATAATGTGAATTTCCTGGCATGGACGATATAAACTTGTGGCATGCGTACGATGACCACGTCAATAAGGATGTGATATTCACAGAAAATAAGGATATGTGTTCTTTGTGCTGGAATGAGGAGTACTATACATCGGTGATCGATAAGTACTAGCCAGTACATAAGAGAAGATACAGGCGTGGTTTCGATCAGTTTATAGTAAGATGCCGACCATCAGTCACAATACAATTTCCAATTTCGGACATGATCTACGCTCCAATGAAGATGGAAATGAGCTAATGGATGCTCGACTCACTGCTTTTTAGCAGGGGCCAGTCGCTTCTTGGGCAAAATATCGAGAGCGTGAAAAATTAAGTGGTGGAAGATTTGGTAGTTGCCAACCGTCACACAGAGGGTGCGGAGGCACAGATAATAGATGGGATCAATGTGTCAAATGTGCAGAGACAGGAAGAATTGAAGGCTCTTCAAAATATGTTAATTTCCAAACTGGCTGCCAAAACCTATGTTGCGAGGCATAGCAAGATGGTGCTGGATGCGTGCATTGAACGACTGGAAAGGATCGAAAAATTCACTTTCCTCAAGTCGAGAGTGAATATATATATATACATACATACACCTGTGTAGTTGTTTGTTTATTCCATTCTATCAATGATGGTAGACCGAACCGAACTAACGACTGAGCTGCAGCAGGTCATAGAAGCTGTTCGCACAAAATATCTACATGCGAAAAGTTACAAACTGCCTCTCAAAAATCGAAGGGAAGAGGCTTATAAGCCGACAACCAACCATCCTGACGAACTTGGTCAACAACGCCTGGAGGAAGCTTTGCCTCGGCCGAATATCAAACACAAAATCGAGGTGGAAAGACTGACTCCGATGCATAAACGGAAAAAGAAGTCCAGAACTGCCCGAGTTGAAAGAGGTCATCACTAGCGACGAAGAAGATCGTCCCCTTAACGATTTACTGCGTGCAAGGGGAACGTAAGCGAGCACGAGAGCATGGACCCAAGGTGGGCACCCTGGTCGGGTACTACATAGCTTCCTACTCGGTTGGAACAGCGACAAGATGTATGGCCTGCGACACCGCGATGAAAAATTGTATTTAGGAAAAAAGGAAGTGATGTTTTTTGCCAGGAGATGTGATGCAGATCGGAAGCGCAAGGTGAAAATGACACATAGTGTTTGAGATTTTTTATTTTGTAGGCATCCCAGACACTACATTGAATCGGATTTGCATAAGTAGCTGCCTGCTAGTCCAGTCGTGCTCATTACGTGAACAATAACCACTAAATGCGGCGATTTAAGGAGACAACACATGCATAATTCGGCATTATAGCAGGACTGTTTTCACGATTGGTCGAAGCTATTGTTTCGGGTCTGCTGCAGAATATCGACGCCAAATGCAAGATAGACTATGTGTTTTGGGATGATCCGAACATGTCGATAGACTATGGCTACTGGACGCTTCGCAGTCTGCGGGCAACCTGTCACACACCAACGAGATTATATCCATAATCGACGAACTCGTCGAAGCTGGCTACATCGTGGGACGGTGACGAAATATATAATTTCTGGGGAATAGCACAGGTCGGCCAGAAGCAGAAGGAATTATCCTCGGAGAAAGTACATCATGAAAGGGCTGGACATTACTTTCATAATTATTGGACCATTGATCAAAATGTAAGACCTTGCTCATGCGAATAAAGGTTACTGCTGCATTTTTACTGTAATATACATGTTTTCCAAGCATGCCTGGGCCAGACTGCTCAGGTCGAAGAATGCATGTGACATCACTGAGGCCATGGCGGATGTGTTCAGCGAAGGACGCATACCGAAAAATCTAAACACCGATGATTGTAAAGTCTATTTTACTGCTTCTTTCAATACACTGATATAAAGGTACGCCTTAAATCACTATTCTGCGTACTCTGGGCTCAAGGCTAGCATCGTAGAGCGTTTTCACCGGACTCTAAAAGCCAAATTGTGGAGGCATTTCCCGGGGAACGGAAACTACAGGTGGCTTGAGCTACTACCAGAACTCGTTCCCGAGTATAATTCTACCATTTATTATACTACTCACATGAAGCCCAAATATGTTAAGGACGACTCCGTGCTTCGGTACATTTATGCTATTCCGACGAGGAGGGACCCGTGCACGCCTAAAGCCAAAATCGGTGACGTGGTGTGCCTCTTCAAACAGTGTAGCATTTTCCACAAGGCATATCGTCACAACTGATCGACAGAATTATACAAGTTGGTTCGCGTACGACATTGGCACCCGTGCCTGTATTACCTTGAGGACCTACAATGCAAACCCATCGTCGGAGGCTGTTACGCAGAGGAGATCCAGCCTGCAAAGTTTCCCGATATTTATTTGGTGGAAAAGGTGCTGAAACAGCATAATGAACGCAAGCATATGAGGTGGCTCGGACACTCGAAACGTAACGACTCCTGGGTCGACGAGGACATTCTGAAATAGTACTTACCAATGTTTCGAAAATATCCTATTAATGTTATAAATGCGAAAGTTTGTGTGTATGTTTGTTACCATTCAACTCCATAATGGCTGAACGGATTTTGATGAAATTTGGTATGTAGGTACTTGTCCTGTAATAGGACATAGGATACTTTTTATTCCGGAAAATTGCACAGTTCCTGTGGAAAAACAACAAAACCTAATTCCGCAACGGCTGGAAACATGACCGAAATATTTTTTCCCTATGGTGTCAGAGTTTATCAGGCCGCCCAAGGACCTCTGAAATGGCTTAACGACTGCTATCAATCGATAACAACCGGGACGGAATATTTAACGTGCCCTCCGAAGCCCCGAAGCTCTCAGATGTTTTGCCACTAAACGGCCCACCCATCCAAATGTGTGCCGCTAGGAACATTGCTAGTAGTTATAAAATTGTGGTTCGAAGACAGGATGGCGGGAGAGATCGGGGATCGGCCAAACTGTCACAGCATGCTCTTGCATTCCACTGCCGTTTTTCCCGTTTTCCCCTCGAAATGTTCCGTTTTCCCCCCAAAAAACGTTAAAATGTTCCAAATTTCTTTAAAAATTCCCCAAATTTCCCAAAATGTTTTTAAAAATTTAATTTTTTTAAATTTTTTCAATTACTCCACAATGTGGCTAAATGACTAATTTTTGGGCAATAAGGATTGAGGGTTCATGAGGAGTTTTCTCATGGTCTACTCCTACCATACTTAACCCCCTTGCATACCAAGCTGGGAGGGTTATCTCATAGTCTTCCCAAATATTATATATGGCCATTTAAGCCCTATGCGAACTTATAAGCATAACTGGCCGTAATTCCCGAACCGTTTAAGATGTACTCGTCATATTCAAATCATAGGCATCGACGAGGACAAGGAAAATTAACAAATGGTAATTTAATTCCTATGCGAACTTATAAGCATAGTTAGACGTAATTCCCGAACCATTTAAGATGTACTCCCCAAAGTCATAACATAGGCACCACCGCTGACAAGGAAAATTAACACATGGTCATTTAAGGAAGCCCTATGCAAACTTATAAGCATAGTTGGATGTAATTCCCGAACCGCTTAAGATGTACTCGTCAAATTCATAACATTGGCATCACCGACAAGGAAAATTAATACATGGTCATTTAAGCCCTATGCATACTTATAAGAATAGTTGATCATAATTCCCGAACCATTTAAGGTACAACAGCAAATACATAACATAGGCAAGAGGGTGTTCTCCGAGTCTCCCCTGACGTCCCAACTGGCACCTACATCATACTCTTGCAGAGGGTTCTCCGGGTCTTCCCAATCCTTACCATGTCACCCGACTGGTCTCTACATCATGGATTATCTCAGAGTCATCCCAAATACGATTACCATTTAATTCATTCCTACTAGATCATAAACTTCATGCTCTCGCATTTCAAGAAAGAGCTTGTCTCAGACATCTCACGATAGCATTAAAAGCCAGGATAATTATCTGAGAGTCTTCCCAAGTAGCCATGACGCGAGGCATAACATAAAGGACGTCGCCATGGCACTTGGTGTAACATAACGAATGTTGCCGAACACTTCAACGGTGCACTAACCCTAACGTAAAGAGTGATGCCAAACACTGTGATGAAGAGAGCACGTCATAACATAAAGGGTTCCACCGTACACTTCACCGACCCGTGCATTTTAATATAAAGGGAAGCGCCGAACACTTCAACGATGCACGCACCCTAACATAAAGGTGACACCGAACACTGCGGCGAAGCACACATAGCATAACATAAAGGGCGCTACAATACACTTCAGCGACATGGGTATTTTAATATAAAGGGAGGTGCCGAACACTTCAACGACACACGATACCTAACACAAAGGATAACGCCGAACACTGCGACGAAGAGTATGTTACACCAAAGGGGAAGCTCTGCACGGATCTTCCCGTGAAATACGTTTTAGATATGATATACACTCATGGCGTCAGTACGCAAAATTCATATACGCACTTACATGCACACAATTACAGCAGACCCATCAACACATGCAAACAAAAATTAGCCATGTACGTTACACCAAAGGAGAAGCTTTGCGCGACTCCTCCTGAGAAATACGTTTTACATGTGATATACGCTCACGATGCCAGTACGCAAAATTCATGTACACACTCACATACACACATACAGCAGACCCATCAACACATGTAAACAAAGATTAGCCGAGTAAGTTACACCAAAGGGGAAAAAATACATATTCATCACTAGATATGGTTCTAAGTTTCGATACACCACACACTCGAAAAATGGGTAAATTATCACAGTATCATTTAAGCCCTATAAGCATAGGTGCTCGTAATTTCCGAACTGTTTAACATACAGACGTCAAATTCGTTATAGATATATGTATATATATATATCGTTCCTGACAACTTAAATCATTGTGGAGTTATTTATGTCCTATATGTATAAAAAATTATTACAGATCCATTAACTCCTATACAAGTATAGGTGCGCATAAGTTCCGTATCGTGTAAGATACGTTTGGCAACTCTATAACATCACTCCCGTCATCACGAAAGGTTTCAGTTTTCTCAAATTATATTAACATTTAAGTCCGTCCTATGAGATATACATCACGCTCTTGCAGACCAAGACGGGAGAGTTATCTCAGTTTCTTCCCAAACACATGCACATGGGTTATCTCAGAGTCTTCCGAACCATACATAATGATAAAGTATTAAAGGCAATGCACACTAATATGAAGACAATGACGGGAACAATCACATCACTACTGTAACATAGCATTTCCATATGCCTACAATGCGAAAAGACATATAAAGCATAAATGCAAGCTACCACCATAATAAAGAGAGAACAACACCGCGCATAAAGGGGCCCAAGAGATCATGTGAGGCTCTCGCAGATCTAACATAAAGGGTGCTGCCGCAAACAACGATAAAGGAGCCTAGCATGTATCGGAAGCATCTCGGCACTAACAAAACTGACATAAAGGTCACTGTGGTTGCATTTATATATATATATGTAAATATGTTAGTATAGGATAGGATGACCGACTCATTTGCTATACAGACTTCGAAAAGCGAACAGAGCTGTTTTTTTTTCTACGATGGGAAATAATCGAGAAAGTTATTTAAGTCGTTACTGTAAAAACACTTTTTCTAAAAGTTGCAATGCTCGTCGACACGAGACTGGCTGACAAAAAAATATTAAATGTATTTTCTTATCACGTAAAAAATGCAAATCATATTTTCGAAGACTCGATAGCTTAAAAAGGCATAGCGCAATATTCAAAGCTCTCCTTCCTACACAGGTCAATCAGTATTTGCTGAGAATAGAGAAAATTTTTGATGGGAAGATATCCGCAAAAGAAAAATCCGAACCATCATCATTAAAGTCACCATACCCTACTATGAAAACAATGGCTGGAACAGCCATATCTCCTAGACATCCATGCCATTACTGTAACAGTACATTTGCATATGCCTGCAATACAAAAACACATATGAAGCATAAATGTGAGCTGAATCCTCATCGCACAGGCTAACGATGTCATATATGCCAAGGTATGTACTCTCGTATTAACAGTTTAAACATACATATGAAAAAGTGCAAAGACCTCATTTCTCTACATGCTAAGCAACATAGTGCATTGTCAACGTTACAAAATTGTGACGATCAAATGTCTGCTGTACAAAGTATTGATACGCCTTCATCACCAACTTCTGACCTTCATGTGAATAAGGAACACAATCCTTCATCACCAACTTCTGACCTTCATGTGAATAAGGAACACAATCCTTCATCACCAACTTCTGACATTCATGTGAATAAGGAACACAATCCTTCATCACCAACTTCTGACCTTCATGTGAATAAGGAACACAATCCTTCATCACCAACTTCTCAACTTCATGTGAATAAGGAACACAATCCTTCATCAACATATCGTCGCAATTGCGGTAAGATCTTTAGTAAAAGCAGCAACGTACGACGACATGAGAGATGTAAAATGGAATTTAGTGGTGGAGAGATGTTAGCTAAATGTATGTTTACAGAATACGTTTGAAAAAATCTTAAATCCCACGGATGAAATAAGAAGATATACACATATATATATGTGTGAAATTGAAGGAATCGCCTTAGTTGTTATTCGAATTTCGAAGAGTATACATCGTCTCGAGCGCAGATGGAAAATACGTCAGAATGTCATTTGTGCTGTTTCTACAAGAAACCATTTACTAACAGCTGTAATGCTCGTCGTTATGAAACTGCATTTTCTATGTACATGAAGCAATCTATCTTAACATGTGAACAGTGTAAGTCTCAATTTGGGCCATGTGATAACGTAAAAAGACGTCTTGCAATGTGTGAGGGACTCTCTCCTGTGCCAGCTAAGAGACGTAGTGTATTGCATACATCTGATAAAACATGTGAAGGGCAGACATCTGCTGCATTGGATACTGGTGCGCTGTCACCATCATCGTCAACATCAGACCTGGACATGAACAGTAAACCACAGGCATCAAGATTCTCATGCTACTACTGCAGCAAGACCTTAAGTAAAATTTGCTGTGCTCGTCAACATGAGAAATCTGGAAAATGTTTAAAGAAGACGCTTACTGTATTACTTGTTGCTATAAGTGTGATCGTGAATTCTCATGTTTTGAAGTAACATGACTTCCAGACAGCATGCGACTCGAAATACATGAACATCAGGTAAAACTATGTCACGAGTCGTATTACAACCGTGAAAAAACATGCACATATAAAGCACCTACACCTGTATCTGCTGTAAACTTACCAAATGAGTATGGATTCATACTGAAAGAATCTGCATTCCGAGGTCTTATGAAGACGTATGTTGCATCTTATTCATCAGACATGGTGGACGATATTTGTACATATCTTAAGTATATGAAACACAATATTGTAGATCAGCTCAAATGCGAGATGGAAATAGAACGTGCGTTAAAATATAATATATGGTTGGACTGTAAATATACCAAACCAGAACCACACGGAGATCAATATAGTGAGAGAGCCTTCAAGACCTCGAATGTACCTCTGTATAACACACACAAAATTGAAGATAGCGTTGAAGCTAGTATATAGAAAATTTGTCACGAGGAAGAGGAATATATGGGAAAGGGTTCCGGTTGGACATTATATAAGATACATCAGTTAAAGTTGAGAACAAATTTACTTAGGTCACATGACAAATATATGTATGTAGATTGAGGACATGCAACCGAGAATGTCCTGTACGACAACCTGCAAAAACCTTCACTGAGCGTGAAGAAGGAATTACGACTGTTGTAGGCATTTACTGTGAAGAGTGCCAGCTATACAGATCGCGAGAAGATGTGAACAACAAACATACGCTGCTATCATGTAAGGTGATAAACGAGGTTGCTACAATTATCCAGAACATCGGAAACACAAGTGTGAACTCCAAGTCTGCTGATGACGATGCGAAATATGTACTGATTGGACATTATATATAATTTATCAGCTATAGTAGAGTACAAATTTTACTTCAGCCACTTGCCTATTTCCCTCTAATCCACTACAGAGAAAATAACAACCTAACTTCGTATTCGACCTACAGAATGATGGTATAAATTAGAGTAACCATAGTAATTCACATAGTTGCTAAGCTATTGTGTACAGGAACACTACTGTGTGAAGGTAGAAGTGTACACAGAAGGATGGAGTTCGCAGAGGGTTGGAGTCCGCAGAGGGGAGGAGTCTGCACTGCATAGTAGTAGTACACAGGTTTAAGTTGTCATATACTTGAAGATGAAGAACAGTGTGGAGAACATGCAATCGAAAATGATCTGTTTGCCTACATGCAAATCTTCACCAAGTGTTCATCAGTTACATGGAAACCAATGCAGTTACTGCGACAAGACATTAAGTAAAANATGAGTCTGCAGATAAAAGGAGTCCGCAGAGAGGAGGAGTCCGCAGAGGGGAGGAGTCTGCACTGCATAGTAGTAGTACACAGGTTTAAGTTGTCATGTACTTGAAGATGAAGAACAGTGTGGAGAACATGCAATCGAAAATGATCTGTTTGCCTACATGCAAATCTTCACCAAGTGTTCATCAGTTACATGGAAACCAATGCAGTTACTGCGACAAGACATTAAGTAAAAGTTGCAATGCAAGGCGGCATTAACAGAGTGAGTGTCAAAAGAAACCAGCATCCAGAATACTATAATGCAATATGTGCGGTGCGACATTTGGTAGAAGTGACAATGTAAAGAGGTATACTGCTATATGTAAAGGTAATACGCCTTTACTTGGCACAAGACAGCAAGCATTGAACTGGTTGACGCAAGGCAATACAATGGATGACCACCATACTGATTCGTCGTGTAAACTATTGATTGTACCATCGCCCATAATATTATCCAGACATGCATCAAGTTCCAAAACATTCTGTGAAGAAGGAAATACGCCTGTTGCGGTTATGTATTATGATGAGCGCAAACCATACAGATCGTTCAACGATGTGAACAACAAACATGTGTTGCTAAGGCGTAAGATGAAAAACGGGGATGTTACAACTATCCAGCAGGAAAGTGTGACCGTCAAGTCCGAGGGCGATGATGATGATGATGATGATGATGATGCGAATTATACATATTCTACTGACGATGATGAAGTAACTGCATCTGCAAAGCAAAAGTGTAAACACGATGATGAAGAAGACGGATACGTGAAGTTGAGACAGAATAAACGAAAATTCGAACCAAGTACTCTGGCTCAGAGGTATCTCAAAAACTACCAATAACGAAAAAAACATAGATGCAGACATGTATTGTGAACCTTTTGCGAAGAGATTCGTGAAGTCTAGCTACTTATTTTCTGAAGACCCCAACGACCTGGTTTATAGACTAAAGGGTGATGGTAGCATTTCAGGGAAGGGGATATATTTCTATCAGCGAAGAGATAAACAAGATTATTTATGAACTCAGAACTAATGACTATAGCGAATTATATATGTTCACCGCGCTTCTCGGCAACATCTAGAGAGAACATTATAAGTTTTTTTTTAAATTGAAAAAATATATATTTTTTTTGTGACGAAATATTATTACTTTGTGTTTTAATTGATAAAAATTGTATATATATATATATATATATATATATATATATATTTTGTGTCAATATATATATATATTACTTCTGACTCTGTGCGTATTATTTTTCTGTTGGTGAAGACGAGATGTCAAACACACTTGACCGAAGAATGTACAGGTCGCATATATACGAGCACGCTGGAAGAATGTGGCACCACAAACGTTCTACCCTGCGCTGCTAAGGTATGTTGCGTCTTCAATTGAAACTATGCATATGCGAAGCTTGCGTCAACAAGAGCGTTGAAGCAGACATCAGTAGAACGACGGTAGAGGGCGGAATAATATGCCATAGCAAGTGTAAATGTTGCAAGATAGTGTACGACATTTATGCACGTATCGACTATTATTGTTCAAGAACCACTGACGCTATGTCGTCGTAGAGTACAACCACTATATAAGCGGTGTCTACCCTGCCAGTCGACACCAGTGAGCTCAATATGAATGTGCCATTTCGTCCAGAGACAGCCTACAGCAGTGTTACTCCTGGTAACAACTGTATAACCTATGTCTGTGATGACGAGACCCAGCCAATAACGTACAGCGAACAGTGCGGTGGTATAGCACATTGGCTGCTTGCCCACAACCCAACGTTGTACGAGCGATATCAGCAGATGGTCGTATGTAATATTCTGGGGAGGTGTATTGTTAACTATATGCGAACAGACACTCTGCCATGTGGTCTGGACGAAGTTATAACTCACGCTTTATTGCTAGATGCGATAAGAGTTTACCTTCCTCAAGAGGCTTTGGTGCTGGCTGAACCTACCAACTCTGCTGCTGCTGCAATAAGACGTTGCCAGTCACAACATGTCTGAATTGTGGCAATTTATCCCTTCAGGACGTGTGCAAATTAACAGTTGCCTATAGAAAGACATTACTGCTGCAACTATTCACTACTCTGCTTGCAAAAGTATAGTGGGAAAAAAAAAGTGGAAATAAGATGGCAGGGTCGAATGAAGATGAGTAATACGGTGGCACACTCTATCAGCAATAAACAACATTACAGGGATTGGTGGTGCACTCTAGCAAACAACGAGAGAACTACAGCAGATTATATCAAAGATCTTGGGGAGCGAACGAAGGTGAGTAATTGGGAAACTAGATGACGGGAGAAAACAAAATAATGGCCAGAAACAAGATGGCGGATCCAAGGTGGCAGCAGCTCCTCCGAGCCTCAGCCCCCACCCGCCCTTGCCATGGAACTTACTATTTCTATCTACTAAGGGTCATATTTCCCAGTTAAAAAAATGTTATGTACCCACAAATGCAGTGTAAATGGGTTACCCCTTCCCCTAAAAATCCCGTAATCTGTCGTGATATATTGGATGTAAAAGCAAGTTCTATCATCCAAACATATTTAGAAAGTTAATGTTTTTAAGAACTGGCATATTTCCCACGTTAAGAGTGATATTTAATGATATTTTAATGAGTATTAATGATTTTTAATGTTTTATACTCAAATGTTGGTTGAATTAAGTACATATGGAAATGTACAGAAAGTAAGACGAAAGGTCAAAATACCCAATTATAGTACATATATTAAAATATGATAATCGCCTTGAATTTAGTATTTTATTTGGGTATTTTTGTGTGCAAAGTGTTTGTTATAGGAGCCCCTGCCTTATAAGAGTTGAAAATGCTTAAAGTGACGATCTACTTCTTGTCGCTTTAAGTCCCTTGTGTATGTCTGTTTTAATGCTGCTTGTTGCTATCATCTAGACCCGTGTTCCAAGGGAAAAGAAGCCTGGGGTAACGGTTTGGCCAGCTGACGCCTCGGGATTTTCTGGAAGCGTGAGCAACACCGATGTGGTCGAGTTCAGGAAAGGAAGGATGTGACGGCCTACGCACATTAAAACTACGCCGAAGTTCACCTCACCTTGGGTTACTGCTTCCACATGAGGGTCGTGGATATGGCTTACCTTTGGTGCGATGGGACCCACTCAACTGACCATCTCTCTGATGTTGCCTGCATGAGTGCTGGACGGGAAATGGTGCTTAGCACTCTAGTGTGCCGCTTCGAAGCCTCGTCTTCTGCCCCTTCCCTGCCCTCCTGCGCGTCGCCATATCGTGACGCCGCCCATCCATGACACATCACCAGGGGGCGTTTCCGTTTCGTGTCGGTAAATGTTCCAGAAGACTAAGAATAATTGTATATAAGGCTTGTGTTTTCCCCTGCTCGGGGAGACAGGCCAGGGACTTTATTAGGGAACGAACTGTTGCTCCTAGATTTTAAAAAGGGGGGTTTGGGATAAAAAGGGAAGGTCTGAACGTTATAAAATATGAGTAGCCTTCATATTTAAATCATTTTGTGTAAAAATATAAATTATATATATATAAATTTGAAAATTCTGTGTGGGGTATCTAAGAGTTGCCTGAGTCGGCAGAAATCGTCACAAGTCTTTCGGACATCCTTGTTGATGGATTTGGGAGTTTCCCCTCTTCGTCTCGGAGGTTCAGTTGGACACCGCTATTCTACAAGCGTTGTCTGTATGCCTTCACTTCTTCTAGCAACATGACCTATCCACTACCATTTCATAATAGATGAAGTTTCGATAACTTTCACTTTTGTGACTGATCTTATGTCATCCGTGCTTAACTTGTATATCCTCAAAACATCCTAGATATTCTTAAATCTTTTCAGGCCTCTTTGAGTGCTCATACAGTAATTTACCCTTCATATTTGTTCAGTGTTCACATATCGCATCAATTGGTCATTACAGGTAAATCTTTGGAAAATTCATTTCTTCATCTGTATCGGCATATCTGATTTAAATGTTCCTGATATTTTCCAAAGGGTTTTTATCGCAGTTTGGTATGCCTAAAATTTTCCAGTTCTCTATCTTCTCAAACTATTGATATAAATGAAGTCTATTTATTTATTGAACAAACATTCCGTTCAAAACAAGAAAAATATTTTAATATTTATTTGGTTTCTATTTATTTTATTGTCAAACATGGAATTATTCGTCTTTCCTAGGCATTTTACTGTGTAAAGTTCCTGTTGAAATATTTTTCACGATAGTTTTGAGTTATAAGAAGAATACAGTTCACATTACTTTTTCTCGTAACGGAGAAAATTCTCCTACTGCGATGGATTGCAATGACATATTTTTTAAATGATTGCTGTTAAGTCAAGTGTCATTGTCACAGCCCTTTCGCTATCAGCACGAAAAATTGTGAAGAGATTGCAAATTGATAGTATGTGTGGGGGGCATTATAGTTAGAACTGTATAATCCTCCCTTCACTCTCGGAACCAAGAGAAACGTCATTTCTTGTTGATTCTAGTAGAGGTGACGAGTAACGAATGTAGCAACTGTAACATATGGAATTTTAATTATTATTTTAATTATTTTGATGATTTAGGTTTAAGGTAACAGACGTATAAAATTTGAGAGTATAAATTTGTTCAAATTATCTACAAACTATAAGCCTTACGAATAATTTCTTTCTTTTGACATGGTTTTTCATGAAGGTTAGGATTGTATCAGCCAGTTGAACTGTCAGTCTCGTTTGTTTACACTTAAGAGAAATATATTTTATTAAAATCAGAACTGGTAAAGAATTTAATTTCTCCTTGAGAGAAAAAGTTGTCAATATTTTGTTATGTGCAAATATTGTATGTTATAACTACGTGAGGCGATACTAGTTAGCCTATGAGAGAATTTGTTTACTTTAAAATAAGATTGTTGAAAATTTTTAATTTCTCTGCGAACGTTTTAAAATATTTTAAGGAAGTTTTAAGCCTCATTGGATTCTTCGCTAGGGCTGTAGTGATTTGAGGTAATCACACAGCTAGGAATTTGCATACATTTATTGATACACGATTCCGAATAGCTATAAAACAAGGCAAGTACGATGGAACGAAGATGTGATAATATTTTTAAGCAAAGAAGAGACCTGAGTGTGGATGACAACAGTATTGAATATTAGTTATGTTTCGCCTTCCTCGGTCTTATAACGTGAATGTGCAAGGACTGTATTTACGCACATATAAACCCGTGAGCTTAATCTTTAGGGAAGAACTTGACGTAGAAGAGGAACTACTACAGCTGCGGGGATGTCTACAATGAAATTGTTACGTGACTACTTCGGCTAGCTGCTGTCTACTACTACCAAAATTTTAATTACACTGGTCAACAAAAAAAAAGTTTTTTCTTTCACAAGGACTAAATAAACAAAATCTAACTATCTTTACCATGCTGAGTTCAAATATGTTCTCAGATTTTTTCCATCAGGCAGGGTTTTTTTCGTGGCACGTGTTTCAAGTTTTAAAAGTATTAGTACTTATGAAACACTAAATAATAAATATACGGCTAATTTACGCTTACCTAAAAAGTTTTATATTATGATTTTCGGCCATATTTTGCGTTCGGGATGTCTCTCTTCATGGTACAGCAGTAGTCGGTCAGCATATTGGGACTCCATTTGCCTTTGTACCTCTTTCCCACAGTAGAAATCTGCTGATGAAAACGCTCACCATGTTCATCGGAGTAGCCCCAAAATTTTCAGGGAAGAAGTCTAGGTGAGAGTTCAAGAAGTGAATTTTCAAAGACATGTTGCAGCCTATTCCTTTGTACGACGTCAGAAGATCACTCACTATTTCACTATAGTTTTCTTCTTTATTATTTCCAAGAAATCCACAACAGATAATTTAGAATGATTTCCACGCTTCTTTTTCCGGTGGATGTAACAGTTCCTCAAAATGTTCATCATCCGATGTTAGTGATCTTATTTGCGGCCCTATAAATATTCCATCCTTCAATTTTGCATCGCTCATGTTAGGAAATTTATATTTCAGATGCATAAATGCAGCACAACGTTTATCCATTGCTTTTACAAAATTTTTATAAGCCCCAGTTTTATATGCAGGGGTCCACTAATGGGGTATTTGTTACATTTTTATGCCCAGGAATAAGAGATTATCGTTTAGGCCATTGTTTCTTTATGTAGTGAGACTTCCTATCCCTGCTGTCCCATTCACACAAAATACAGCAAAATGTCGTGTATCCAAGTTGCAAACCTAACAATAAAGCTATGACCTTCAAATCACCTCAGATATGCCAGTTATATTTAGTATAGTTAATTTTTTCTAACAACAATTTCATATTTTCATATGTCTCTTTCATATCACTGGCATGCGCGACAGGTATTTATGGCTGTTCATTCCCATTATGCAGTAGTACAGCCTTCAAACTAACTTTCGATGAGTCTGTGAACAATCGCCACTCATCTGGCTGGTGTTGATGTCCAAGAACCTCCATTAATGAACAAACATTATTACAAAAAACTACATGGCCTTCTTTAGAGAAGTATTCACTGAAATTACTATCGCGACTATGATAAATGCATATCCGTGTATCTTTTTGGAGTAGATTCCAACCTTTGAGCCTGGAACTTAAAGGCTTAGCTGACTGTTTAGACAAATTTAAGTCCCGTATAAGATCATTAAGATCTTCTTGAGTTAAAAGGTGAGGTTCTGATGAACTACTTGCTTCAAATGTAGGGTCACTTCTCTCCTTTCTTTCGTCTTCAGTATGAGCTGGGTCGGAGTCGGAGTTATCACTTTAGGTCCTGAAATCTGGACACTTTGGTACAGGATACTCTTCACTATGTGGCACAGGTCTCATTGCAGAAGCCAAATTGGGATACTTAACAGTAAATTTTGTTTTGGAATTAATTCCTTTAATGTTGGAATTCGTCTTTATTGTCAGTCAACTTACCAGGAAGACAAGGGTCCAAATCATAGGGACTGAAAACGGCATATGATGAGTAGAATTTTTCCATCCAGTGAGAAGCCTAACACATGATACACAGCATATACTTAAGGCCCAGTCTTTATCGGAATCTCCAGCTTTACACCCAAAATAAAGCTCATAANACATGATACACAGCATATACTTAAGGCCCAGTCTTTATCGGAATCACCAGCTTTACACCCAAAATAAAGCTCATAACATTTTTTCACAAGTGGCGTGAAATTTCGCCTCTGAGACTTGAAGGTCAGTTCACCACACACGTAGCAGTAATTGTTTGGTTGATTTAAACACTTTCTTGGCATATTGAAACGTTTATAAAACTTACAAATAAAAACAATATACAGCAGAAAACTACTACACATGTTGCCAGGCTCACTACAATTTCAATACTGGCTACTGACCATCTGCTTACTTAAACAATGCAATATTTGACAGGCAGTCGAGACGCGTGGGAAAAGGCAGAAGGCGTCTAGGGGTGTCACCGAGGCGCCCCAAGTGAGACGCGTGGGAAAAGACAGGGGGTGTCTAGCTGTGTCACCGCCGAGTCAAGACGAGTGGGAAAGCGCCGAATCAAGACGCGCGGGAAATCTCTGAGTCATATACAGCTCAGTGCCAGCGTTCGTCGCTCAAGAAGCCTTTGAGTCCCCGACGCCTAACGTCCACCACGTTAAAATCCGTGAGCATTTTGGTATTTGATCCGCCCTTAAGGCTCCCAACTTGCTGGGTACAGATTCGGACAGTGTGTGTATATTTTTTGCATAATATAGACTTATTTATTAAAACACTGAGATACCAAGTTATTGCTTCCTCCCGCCTCTCCCCGTCGCAGAGGATAACAGTCATCTTGGTAAGAAAGAGTACAACCCGCCTCCAAACAAATTCACCCCCGACGAAGCTTTGCCCTTACGGCCACAGAAGGAAAGCGGACCAAACATTGCCGGAGGTTTCAACCCTCGACATTCAAGGCGCCCGTAGCCTGCGCCAGAGAGGTAACTCGTACCCTACGACCCGCCCTGTATCTCACAGTGAGCGAGTAGCGTCATACAGAAGTAGATTACGCGAAAATGACTGTCACAAGAAAACTATGCCTGATGGAAGAAATCTGATGACATATTTGAATTCAGCATTAAAAAAAACTGGACTAGTGTCACTATTCAGTTTCCTTGTGAAAAAAATCATGTTGACCAGAGTTATCAGATAATCTGAACAAGCTTAAATAGCGTGCAGCTCTTTTTAATTAACATTTTATCCTGCACCACAATTATATTATATTTTCTTTTTATTCAGTTTGCACAGATTTTAGCCACGAAGACCCTGTACGAAAGAGACATGCTCTTTAATATATTTTCCATGCTCAGACATAAAGGAGTGCTAGCTAGTGTTGGCCGCAATATCTATAATTTGAGATTTGTGAATTCGTAGTCTTAATCATATTCAAGTACCTTGATTGTTAAAAGTATAATTTTTAATGCCCAGTTCTGTTTTACATTTTTTATCTGCCCACTCATCACATGTTCAAACTTTGCTTCTTACATCCTATTAAAATTTTGAAAGAATCATAGCTGCCACTACTTTCATTTATCCTTGTTCGTTTGTAGTTAGGTGNTTACATCCTATTAAAATTTTGAAAGAATCATAGCTGCCACTACTTTCATTTATCCTTGTTCGTTTGTAGTTAGGTGCTGCATTTTTCTGTTTAGCATGTTATCTTGCAGATGGTAACACTTTCTATTAAGTATCTGCCTGGTGGTATTACCGAAACTAAATGTGGCAAGTTTTATTTGTAGTTATATATCTGTTGGGTTGTACTTCTTCTCACATGTTTTACAGTGTAAGCTGGGCAAAGAACACTCACGTACGCTATCTATTAAACTGTGTATGATACATTATATATTATATTATAACATTTCTAGCACCNTAAAGAACACTCACGTACGCTATCTATTAAACTGTGTATGATACATTATATATTATATTATAACATTTCTAGCACCCAACATGTTACACATCTTTGATAAGAATAACGGAATTACACATCAAAAAATGGTATTGTGCACACAAAAGGTTTATTACCTTTTTATGTATTGTTTTTCCTATTTTATACCATTTACAGTAAACATGTAAATTAGCTGACATTAAAAGATGAACAATACACGTTTGCGCACACCAGCAACGAAAAGTTACAAATTGAAATACATTTTAACATGAACGGCGCGTCACTTCCCAGAGGGCGTTATGCACCCATGCAAAAGGGACTTAAACATCACTCTGTATCACTAGTATTTCTTTTTTGCCGTTTTCTTCCAGAGCGAGAGAGATGCAGTGCGTGAACGCTCTTCACCCAGATCTGTACGGCCACTACCGGGAGGCCAAGTTCACGCAGATCAAGCACCACTGGTGGTGGAAGGCCAACAGGGTGTTCAACCAGCTGGAGGTGACTCGTAACCACGATGGTAACGACATATTATTATTCTACTCACTAAGTGATTCAGAACTTAGCGTTAAATCACGTGTTTTCAATTACTCATTCTCACTGATTTCATTTAGAGCCCCTTTGGCCNTGATTCAGAACTTAGCGTTAAATCACGTGTTTTCAATTACTCATTCTCACTGATTTCATTTAGAGCCCCTTTGGCCGGGGCCAAACACACACACACACACACACACACACATATATATATATATATGGCGGCCCAAATCGTTTTGTTAGTATTCACCCTACCAAATTATTTTCGAAGCCACACTTAAAGAACAAATTTTAGTGGCCACAAAAGTTTAATGTAAAAACGAAAACATTTTGGGTTCATATATATATATATACATATAGACACACACACTAAATGTGCCCGTGGCTCCACTTGCGTGGATTACATAATTATTGTTTAGGTTTTTTTTTTTAAATAAAGTCCATGCATTTTATACATTAACATTTATTTTGCATATTTTAATTTATTAACTCATGCTTTATTTAAGGCTTTATTATTTATATGTTTAGGGGTAATTATTCATTCATTTAATAATTCTATGTTTCTCGCTTGGTTATAGTATCTATCTTATAGGGAGAAATAACGGTATTTGTTAGTAGTCAGACACTGATCATAAACACAGAACAGAACACTAATGATGTCATTTCTNCCACTTGCGTGGATTACATAATTATTGTTTAGGTTTTTTTTTTTTTAAATAAAGTCCATGCATTTTATACATTAACATTTATTTTGCATATTTTCATTTATTAACTCATGCTTTATTTAAGGCTTTATTATTTATATGTTTAGGGGTAATTATTCATTCATTTAATAATTCAATGTTTCTCGCTTGGTTATAGTATCTATCTTATATGGAGAAATAACGGTATTTGTTAGTAGTCAGACACTGATCATAAACACAGAACAGAACACTAATGATGTCATTTCTTGGTGCTAGAATCGCTCTTTTATTTGTAGATCTGGGTAAACGCTAGCAATCAGTTCCGCATCACTCTGCACCAAATTACTAAAATCCCCCGTTAGTGACACACAGCCTTCGACATCTGTTTCTAACCGCCAATCTCCAATTTTTAATAGTGTATCAGGATAATGTCCTGTATCAACGTCATTGTAGAGGTGCACTCTCATATTTGTCTTCAAGCTGAATTTATTGACATTTGCCCATAAACTTGACGACTTGAGACAGGCTTTGATTTCATCTGCAGGTGTGCCCCTCTGAATCACCAGTAGAATTTGGCGGAAGTCACCAGCCAGTAATACAACCATAGCTCCCACAGTGTCTGTATTGTTTCGTATATCCTGTAGAGTTCGGTTTAAGGTCTCTATCGCTTTTTTGTGTGACATTGTGCTTTCGTCCCACACTCACAACTTACATTGACGCAGCATTGTACCCCGAGCGCTATTTTTACTACACTTTTTTTCCTAAGGGAATGAGATATTGGTTCGGAATAAAAAGTAGCCTATGTCACTTCCTGGCCCTCCAGCTGTCTCTGTACAAAAAATCACGTTGCGATCTGAAAGAATGACAAACAAACAAACAAACACACTTTCGCATTTATAATATTAGTTGGGATGTGTGTGTGTGCGTGGCTGTGTGTGTGTAAAGTGCTCGGTGGTGTAGTCGTCAGACTACTTGCCTCCCACTGAGGCGAAGTGGGTTTGATTCCCGGCGGGGTCTTCCCCAGATTTTCGCAGTTGGGAATCGTGTCGGACCATACAGCTGGTAGGCGGATTTTCTCGACATATCTCCCGTACTACCCCGCCCTTGGCATTCCGGCGCTGCTCCATACTCACTTCGCTTCACCCTCATCGGATATCAAGACCTCGCTGTTAAATGCTAACCACAACTTCTCAACTCTCAACTCAATCCTTTTGGCTCAGCCTTTCCTTAAGGTGATATGACTGAAGCCACGAGGAAACACCTAGCGTTATTCGTTTACGGAACAACGTAGTTTAGTTGGTTAAATTGTTTTTTTTTTCTGTTTGAAATGGTATAGTATGTTCGTGTTTCATTGAGCACTTCCCACAATCCCTACTTAGGATTTTAATCTGTGTTCGGTTTGTAGCCTTCTACCATATGTGAAATTAATATTTCCATGGACTTTACGAACTTCATGCATGTTTCCAGAAAATGTAACAATGAAACTGCTAGTAAGGAAAATATGTAATCAATTTCCTAATTCTTATTCTTACTCGGATGGGAAAAACTCGAATGGAATTAAATAATTTCAGTGCTACAACTTTAAACGTAAAAATTTTAATACAAAATTAGGCTTGAAACTATTTTCCCCACATCGCCGGAAACTTTACTGGGAAAGGGTGTCCGTTAAAATACAGGGTTATTCTGAACTCCAAGAACAACATTTGTGAGATGTTACCTTATGGAAAATGAGGTGGAAAACATAATACTACTTATGTCTTAACGTAATGACGAAGGAAGAGACACGCCCTTAAAAATTGGGATTTAAAATTAGTCATTCGCAAAATGTTAGAAACTACATTAGATAAACCAACGAATTCGTGAATTACCATCTGTAAATATTTGGCTTAAAAATAGTTTTTCATTATGCATATGAAATTTTAAAAAAAATTATTTAAAAGACGTAATACATTATTAAACAACTTGGGTGCACTTATTTTATCGCATTTATAAAATCGTATTTTTAAACATTACACATTATAAACTTCGTTACTTGAGAAAACTACATTTTTCACTTTAAAACCTCTTGAATTAAGGTTAGGCTTGCAAAAAAAAATTTGAAGCTACTTTCAAGAGAAGTCAGGAACATCATCGTGTGCCAGTCGGCTGATAGTTTCCGGCGTATATGGTGTCCAATTAAATAGCAAAATGCCTCAACCACACAGCACNTTTAAAACCTCTTGAATTAAGGTTAGGCTTGCAAAAAAAAATTTGAAGCTACTTTCAAGAGAAGTCAGGAACATCATCGTGTGCCAGTCGGCTGATAGTTTCCGGCGTATATGGTGTCAAATTAAATAGCAAAATGCCTCAACCACACAGCATTCATAGGGTTCTGTTAAGTTCTGACGAACGTCGTATGTGGCCTAAACTACGCACACTCTAAACCCGAATCAGTGTTATCAGTCACTGAAAGTCATTTTAGGCTGTTACAGACAATCAGTATGATTAACAGGAATCAGTGTCACGGTACCTGCCATGTACGGAGGTACGACATAAGATGTGCTTTAATCTTCCCTTTTATTCGTGCGTATGGGTGTTGGTCACTGTAAAATGCATTATTTTATATTTGTGTAAAATGTTGCTCGACTCACGGACATTTCTTATGAAAAATATTTCCTCGCGTGAAAAAGTTAAGATGGCATTTTTTTACATAATGACCTGTCAAAATCTCAATTTTTGTGTTTTTGAGATCTACAAATAATAAAAACTTACTGACTGACTTAAATGAGATAATTCGCATTAAAATAATATACCATGAGTTACTTAAAGGAATCTTTAAAACCTCGCTATGAGATATTTCCGTAATTCATAAAAATTGCTTCATATAAAGAAAATTTGCATGTGTTTAATTCGTAGCAGTCTACGATTTTCTGTTGTAAAATGTGTTTTCTAAGCATACCTTACAATTAATTAAGAGATGTCATTTAGGTAGCCCTTGTTAAATTTTCTGTAAATTATTTTGTTTATTTTATTTGTACGTCTCAAACCCCTACAATTGTGATTTTGACATGCGATAATGCAAAAACTATGCGATATAAAAATACTTATGCCAGTAAAGAGTCTTTAGTACTAGTATAAAGTAATGATTTTTTTTGTGACCAGTGCCTTTAAGTTGGAGACTGTTAATTTGTAGACATACACAATACATTACATGAAAATATATTTATCAATATTAAAACCAAACAAAAAATTTTGTAATTTATAAACAGTTGTGGATCTGGATGGGGTCGTATCAAGGCACAATACATACGTATAGTATATTATGCTTTGTCAAGGCGACCGCTCTACTAATTACACTGTGCGCCCACTTAACGCTGCGTTTAGTGAAATCAAAATGAGAAAATAATGCGCAGACGTCCAAAACGCGTCGGGCGAGTCGGGAGAGTTTATTATTACTGCATGAAGGGGCGGGGTTGTTCAGTTCATTAGTAACAGCAGCCGAGAACAGTTGAGCGAGAGCTGCTCCGCGCGTGCATATTACCTGTCAAAAATACTTAAGTCGCGTCGACGGTATTTTACAGCGTGGTACTAGAGAGTGTGGTTATCAGTTTGGTATGTATAGCACCAGCAGTGACACGTGGCTTCCCTCCCTCCAGCGGCGAGCGATCGCGAGAGCCCTCTCCTACATCGCCTCCCCTACCTCCCTTCCCACAAAGACGCACGAAGATTATTTTCTCATTTGAACGTAATAAATACAATGCTAAACAAACGAAATTTTTTTCGCCAAGAATATTTTACCCTTTGGTAATGAGTTTGTACTATACATAAACCGCTTTGAAAAGTTTTTGACTTATAACACCCGTCTTTTTACAACGCTACGATGTGACCTTTAAATCAGTGAAATTAAGCAATCGTTATCATCCGGAAGCTGCAACTTATATCATGTGGAGCCATTTTCATTGGTTTTCACTTATTTGTCCCGATTTTTCACTATTTCAGTTTTTGAGTTGTATCTTCAGGCAAGAGTGCTTGCTGGAATTTTCTTTTGGGATATATTTCGAGTATTATTTTAACGTTACGAGACCTCTGTACTGTGCACAAAACTCATTTTCGTACGAATACTAGCATAACAAAATGAAGACTTCACTTAAAAATAGCCTTTTGTGTTGGTCCAAAATAAGGAAATAGATGAAATAAATTTAGGACATTTTATCATTTAAAAAGTCTAAAAATATTGCTCACTACCTGCAGACTACACTCCACTGTCTTCTGTCTACTCGGGTCTCGGCTATTTGTCCATGCCTGCTGCCCAGTGAATAGCCAGTTTTACCCTTGACCCAGTAGAAATAAATTCCATACTGTTTCCTTGCAGGACTTTGTGGAGTCCAGGATGAGTCCAAATAGCTGTAGTCCAACTGCTAACTTAATTCGAAGGTACAAGTGTATGCATTTATCTAGTCACTAAATTAGTCCGTGTATTATTTCTGTTTGTAGTAATACGTACTTTAAAAGTAGAATAGCCTGGCATAAGTGCCAACTCTGGAGACCCAAATGTTTAGGCTCTCCAGTAATTGTCAAGAGGGATCTGGGCACCCTAATATTGATATGCACATTATGAAAAGTTATTTAGATGCACAAACAAATAGGTTAAATTTATTTGTTTTAAAACCTTTAATTAAAATGGTATTAAATATGATGAAATTACGTAAATCCTCTCCCAAGAAAAATTAAAGAGGAATATATTTGACATAAAACGGAAATCAATGAACCTCGGAATCCTACAATAATTTACGCAAATTTACGTATAAGGTTCATAATGTACAAATAATAAGTATTTGCCACTCTCCGGCAGCTTGCATTCACTGTTCAGGCGGAGTTGTCTCTTGTTAAACCGGACACTATATGTGAATCAGCAGTATCAACCAGTGACGGGCCAGTTATCGCAATTAACTGCATTTTCCAGTGCCCTGGAGTAGTGAACTTCACTGGAATTCAGCGGAAATCGCAATTACATGCTATTCGCGGTTAACTGAGCACTTTCGGAAGCCCTGATTAGGATCAATTTTTCTGTCTATTTTTTATCCTTTCGGCATATGTAAAACGTATATTGGCGTTGACTAGATCACTTTATTCGTGTATCGATCTAGTGAAACTGATAAATCATTAGGGACGCAAATGTTTTACTAATAAGGAAATCATTATTCTTATGTGGACAAAACCCGAAACTAAACGAAAAAAATTGAGTGTCCACAAATTCAAACACGCCACTTTTGAATACAGTATTAAGACATAGAACTACATTTTCTATCTCGCTGCCAACATAATTGGAATCGTATCACTAAGCATGTCGGTTAAAATTCACAACTGGAAAATGAAGCCGAAGGCGAGTCCCATTCGAACAGTTGACTGAGTTTGAACAGTATCGAATAGTGGGACTCCAGGAAGCTGGATTATCATACTGGAGAATTTGGCAACATACTGGGCGAGACGTGTCAGCATTGTATCGATGTTGGTGCCATTAGTCAGAGAAAACTGCACATATACGTAAACATGGTTCCGGAAGTCAGCAACGTACGGTTGCACGCCAAGACCGCCGCATTGTTCGAGCGGCCATAGCGGATGGCACGGCTACCGCAGAACAGATTAGACGTAATGTCGCCCTAGGAGTGTCTGCTAGGACCATCTGCAATCGTTTACATGAAGCTGGTCTACCATCACGCGTGCAATTAGCCAGACTTCCCCTCGCACCTCAGAGTCGTGCTGCCCGCCTCCGGTGGTGTAGAGAAAGGAGCAGATGAACGGAAGAATGGCGAAGTGATGAGTCCCAGTTCTCCTTTGAGGCTAATGATGGTCGAGTGCCTGGTGGGTGGCATATTCCACAGTCTACATGGCAGTGACAGTCGGGACCAACTCCTGGGATAATGGTTTGGGGAGCCATATCGTACGATGCCCGTTCGGCTCTTGTATTTAGGCTATCTTAGCAGTATAGTGCCCGTACACATTCCGCTCGTGCAACCCAACATGCTCTTCAAGGTGTTCGTCAACTACCCATGCCAATCCGACTACCAGATCTTTCCCCCATTGTGCATTGTGGGACTGGGTTAGACGTAACCGGTCCTGTCTCTTGCACCATTGAAAACTCTTGCCCAGCTGAGCCACCAAATGCAATGTGCATGGAACTCCGTTCCGTAGGATGAAATTTGTCACCTATATGATCTTTTACATGCAATAATTTATGCTTGTATTTCTGCTCGAGGAGGGTACGCTAAGTACTGAACTATCTCTTAGCACACCTCTGGAGACATTATTTTCCGGCGGATATCTTTGTGCCAGTGATCATGTCCTTTAGAAAACCTGTGCAGTATGCGAATAAAATTCGGATCTCTTGCGAAGCATCGGCCAAGGTGATCCTTTTTTTTCATTTTCCAATAGTGTATATGCAATTCGGAGCAGCAATTTTTTTTCCCAAAGGTTAGTTTTGAAAGTGCGTAAACAATCGTAAGGAGCTTGTGCGTCACTGAACTCGAATAGCCATAATAATTAGTCAGCTGCAATTGGCGTAAAGTGAATAAGGTGTATAGTATACATGCCAGCTGTAAAAATTAAAAAATTTTCTGTTGCAAAATGAAACGACGTTTTTCCAGAAAAACTGTAAAAACCACGCGTGTTAGAATAGGGCTAGCATAGTGTTTACCTTAAAATAGAGCTTTAGGATGTTATCACGCATGACAATCCTTCAGCCAATTTTGAGGACACACGCAGAACACGAAAATCAGTTTTTGTTGATTTCTAGAGATTTTTCGTATATTTCACCTGGTGTGGAAGAGCCACCGTGTGGCTACTGAACAGTCTTCCAACTACGGCAAACCGAGTTCGATTCCTAACGTGATCACTCTGGGATTTTCAGTAGTGTGAGACGTGCCGGACGTTGCTATTAGCGGATGGGGTTTCTCATGGTACTCCCGTTTCACCTTGCCCTTGCACTTAATTCATTCGATTTATTGTACGTCACCCTTCAAGGACGTCGGCTAGATACGAGTTCCACATCAAAGACGGCCCCCAAAACTCGCTCACGATTTGCCCATATAACTATCAACATCAGGTGTTAGAACAGAAATCTTTAATTCGTCTTTCAGCAGGCTTATGGTCTGTAAATAAAAAAAATGAAAGTGGAATACATTACAATTGAATTGAAACTAGTTAAGAGGAAGATTGCAAAATATTTCTAAACATTCATCCCATTTATATACATTTAATGTAAGTTACGTGAATTTGATACGATAATTTTATGTTTAAAATTAATTAAACATTCCACATTATATGTATTAATGTATTTAAAATTGTGCGGTTCGTGTTTTATAATTTTTTTAATTTATTATTTTGAATTATTCTACAGAGAAGATCCAGCCAGCATATCTGAAAATGTAGAAATTATAATGTTATTTGTTCGCTATTTGTTCGTGATAATTAAAGGTTTAGTAGGCAGTAATGGTCTGAGCAGCATAAAACCTAATTCTGAAATGTATTCTTTGGAATCCTTACAAAATAAAATTTAAGCAATCTTATCACAGAAATATTAGACTTATTTTTTGCTTGCTCTTATAATTACTGTCAGACAAAACCATTCATAAAATACGTTAAACTATTAAGTGCTATTTTTACTTTCATTGGCTTCCGGTTTACTTATGATTTTACATAAAACACCTGTTTTGTAATGGATGTTCCGACAGTGTGTGTGAACTTCTCAAGACTCCAGCACTGTCATATGACTGTACCTGGAACGGAGCTTCTCGGCCCCTTACACACTGTCTAGACTTTAATAAGAGGCATTTGTAAACTTTAGCGATTGTGTAATTTGAATATAGCATGATTCTGTGCTGTGGTCATTTTCACTGCGCGCCAATGGCTTTAAGGCACCCGCCTACACGACGTTTGAACTGCGCGCCAATGGCTTTAAGGCACCCGCCTACACGACGTTTGAACTGCGCGCCAATGGCTTTAAGGCACCCGCCTACACGACGTTTGAACTGCGCTGCAGAGTGTTTGAGGAACTCATTTTCCCACGAAACTATTAAATGTGCGAACAGTGTGCTGATCTACGAAAAGAACACTCACTTCATACGGGAGGCTGTTGAGTGCTTTCAAGACGTCACGCACATTAGAACTGCCAAACTGCCATTTCAGAGTACTCCAAAATGGCTAAAAACTGATTTTTCAAAGCGCTGTAGCTCAAAATATACGCATCAGATACATGCAAAACTACTCAAGGACCCAGCAATGAACCTTCCTACAGACTTTCCACCAATAAAATAATAGGGTCACCGCTGAAAGTTCCATAGGTACACGCATAGCGACGAGAACACTACACGCCAGTTCAGAGCCTTGCGTTTAGTGGCGATGGCGCACTTGATGCGCGTGGCAGTGTCGCCCTTATCGCTTCCGCGCTTCTCGGTCTCAAAGGCGTAAAAAAGCGCTAGGTAGGCAGGAGCCTCAAGTGTTGCGACCGTAGAGGGAATATGAGAGTATTCGTTTTAGCTGCGCCGTAACGTATATCCGTGTCCCAACAATGAAATGCTTTCTTACAACATAACTGTCAAAACCATATGGTTTAGACTAAGGGTAGAACCCAAACTACTTAAATAATGGCTTTGCTTCAATATTGTGATGGCACACTAATTTTTTACAAAAGTTGCAACGAAAATAAAATGTACTAAAGTGAGAATTTTGTTTTCTTGCAAACTTGCGTTTGATACATAACCAAATGTAAACAAATGACCCGGAATTATTAAAGCACGTGAAATGACAGCCGTTGTGGAATTTCTTGAGTCAGTGTTGCGGATGAAAATCAGTCTACTTGCTCTTTATTGGAAGTTTGTTATTCGCACTATAACGTGGGTGGATCCAGAGAGGGTCACAAAGACACAACCATCCCAACCTCCCCCCCTCCAACCCAAAAATAACCATAACACAGGCGTGTCCTACAGATGTGTTAAAATTTAAATAATGATATAATTGTTTAGAAAATACCTATTTTATTCAATGACGGTTATTTTTTTCCCCGATAATGAAGGCGAGACGGTGTCCCCCTCCCAAAGCACAAATGGAAAAATGATTTCGCTTCCCCTCCTCCACCGATTCGAAAGTTTACATCCGCTCTTGATCGTACCCAATGTCCCCGCTGCAGATTATGAAGTGTGCAAGTGTGTGTGCAGGGCTGGTGTTGTTCCTGGAGGAGGACCACTACGTGGCGGAGGACTTCATCCATATCCTGAGGCTCATGCAGGCCACTTGTCGCTCCAGCTGCCCTCGCTGCAACATCCTCTCCCTCGGCACCTACCAGAAGAGGTTCGACTACAACAAGGCTTCCAACAAGGTCTCACTTTAACACATATTACTGGCTCGCGGTCAAATGAAAACATCTGACAGCCCGAATGTTTTTTTTTTTCGTCCCTGGTGTATCCTCTTTTAAATTGCCAGAAAACTAGTGACAGTATCCATGTTCAAAGGCTATTTGCGCTCGTTTCACTTTTGAAAGACCTGGCAATGAACTACTTCTCTGAGTTGACCGAGCATAAGTGTGAAACTTGTATGGACGCTTATTTGCTACTAAAATGAACATTATTTCTCTCGTAGGTTTAAAAAAGCATAAACTAAAATAAACGAACTGTCCAAAAATTGTAACGCTTCACTAGTATTTCGAGATTAAAACATGTAACTACTGTGTTTTACAGAATTCGCGTTTTTGTTATTCCTATTACTATGAATTTAGAGTCATAAAATTCTAACGACTCTTCGAACCCTATTGGTTGACAATTTAAGGAATTACGCTCCAAACTATTTCGATGCTTCTTTATTTCATGGACAAAAAAAAAAAAAAAAAAAAAAAGATAATTTTATTAATAAAATATTTGTTTGTTAATGCATTTCGAGAAGTAAAACATTTTTCCAGAGAAATCTGCCAATTATGATACACCTCTATACAAAGGAAATGCGTAACGAACTAAATAACATGCCTGAAATACATAGTTAATTTGTTAGGATTTGCCAATAACTTGCATTAAAACAGGCGTGAAATACGACGTGAACAGCAGCAGACGCTTTTGCGGAGGCTTTTTTTGGAGGGGGGTCGATTAATACCCTTTTCTAATTCAATACATTTTATTCCTAAATCCCGGAATATTTAAGGGCATTACTTGGTCACGTGATTTACTGTCCTAATTATATAATTCAAACACAGATAGTGTTTGTGTAAAGATATTTACAGTCGGGGGTTGATCATTTTTAAAAAAAATAGCTTCATCAACTGACAAACTTAAATCGAAACGACAGTCAAATACTGTCCCTGACGCTGTCGTTTCCAAATGGTTTTTTTTAAATAGGCTACAATTATGTTAATGGTGTCCATATACTGAATAAAATTGGTTACGAATGGGTCAGTAATTTTATCCCCGATATCTGTATAGTCCTGACATGTTTGCTATCAGATGATCTTTAACAGCACTCGGTAGCCAGTCGTACACAGGGTTTGTAGCCATAATCACGCGTTACCTGTTATAACAAGCTACAAACAGCTAAAAACTGACGGAGTAATACTTCAAAGGAACAGCCTTGCTAATTTTGTTTCTATTACAGTAGTTAAATACAGTGCTGTAGTTCCAAAATGTTGACAGGGTATATTCTTAAGTCATGGTACGACAAATCCCGGACTATACTCGCATATACCCTCGAAAGATTAACCTGAGACTCAAATGAGTTCATATCGTCGTTACACTCTCTCGCCACGTAAGCACAGTAGTATTTCGATATTTTGCATTAGCACTGGGTGTCTCGAACGAAACAAACAAAAACCTGAATTAGTGGTGCACTAGGGCTCCGCATATCGAGTAACGCAGTGAACACAACCAAGTTCTTAGTCTGATTGTGCTGTAGTTTGGTGTTCGTTGTGCTGAGGTTCGACTGTGACAGAAAGTTGTTAGATTGACCCACAAACGGATCGATATGATAAAGGTTTATAACCTTATAATAACGTATTGTTATGAATAACTCAAAACTATATAATAAATAACGAAACCAAAACAGAAGATATACGCAAAAATGCAGGCGGTATACTGTAATAAGTTAATTAGATGGTATATGGCGTACACCCAAATCTACACACGACTACAGCACTAATTAATTATTATATTCAGGCTCTGTACTGGTTCAGCAGACTAGGTGATCGCACCATTGCCTATAACTAGACAAGTCTTCAATAAACTTAGCACAACCAATCCTGACACTGTGCCGCAGTGATAGGGGTGTTTGTGTATGCGTAGGCGATAGTGTGCTCTTTACCATGTATTTATAAATGCACGTGCATGTTTGTTACAAAGTTCTAGAACATAACATAAGTTTAGAGACAAAATGTTGATCGTCACACGCGAACACCGTGGGGATAAAACGAAAATACAGAGCATCGGCACAATACAAGGACGACGGAAACAGGATAATCCGAAAAATCCAAACAGGCAACGGCAATGTTCACCGAGTTTCCCACATGCAAAAATTCAGAAATAACCCCACCGAGAATAGAATATGGAAATCCTTAGTGGGAAGCCAGTGGTCTCACCACTTCATTACCATGGTTCCTCGAGAGTGCTACAACGCATTGCAACACAAAGATGATGTACTGATGTCGAGAAGTTGATAGAAAAATTTACATGTCATATGAAAATAAAGCCTAGGAATGAATCATTTTAAGAGAAGAGAGGAAAACCTTGACTACGAGAGTGTACGAAGGATGCTGTTTGGTAACCACGAAAGATAACTTAGAATCACTGCAACAACTAGAAATTACTCATGAGAGAGCTTACAGGTAGATTGTTACTTCAAAAATGTATACTTTTGTGGTACACTGAAGAGCCCAAAAAACTGGTACACCTGCTTGATATAGTGTAGGGCCCCCGCGAGCACGCAGAAGTGCCGCAATACGACGTGGCATGAACTCGAGTAATGTCTGAAGGTATGCAGGAGGCATTGAAATCTGCGCCAATTTGAGAAAGGGTTGCATGTCTGTCACGTTTAATGATTCTCGTCAGTCGTCATTTGTCCCGTTCGTTCACGATCTTTTTCCGGCCGCAGCGATGTCGAAGATTTATGTTTTACCGGATTCCCGATATTCACGGCACACTCGTGAAATGGTCGTACACGAAAATCCAAATTTTATTGCTACCTCGGAGATGCTATGTCCCATCTCTCGTGCGCCGACTATAACACCACATAAAAACTCACTTAAATCTTGATAACTTGCCATTGTAGCAGCAGTAACCGATCTAGCAACTTTGCCAGACGCTTGTTGTATATAGGCGCTGCCGACCGCATCGCGTTACTCTGATTGATTCCATACCTCCGTTATTCGCATATACACTCCTATACCAGTTTTTTGGCTCTCCTGTGTATATTAGTGCTACATGCGTCCTATAGGTAAATTAATATAATATAAACGTTTTAAAAATACGTGTTTATGTGAACGCAGTTACAAATATTATTGTATACGAGTATTCAGGTTTTTGGTTTTACACTTTATTTTCACCACCTTTAAAAAAATAACTTTTTGTTTACACTTGTGCATAGCAACAATATTGAAAAAAAAATTCGACATATGACAGAAAGTTAACAGTGTGATTGATGTAGGAAGCGTAAAATGTAAAGGCGCCCCTTACTACGCAGGCCACCCGTCTATCACTGCTTGTTATCGGGTAAATAAGTTCAACTGGAGAGTGCACGCACCTACATCTAGGCCCTCACTTAATTGCAACCCTACCTTTCCCAGTAGAGTCTACCTAGAGGACACAGGAAGTCCCTGATACCGTCTGATATGACAAGCTGATATACATACGACACACCAACTAGTGTCTGTTTTCAGATTTCTGCAGTTTCGATCTTCATTGTTATGCACTTCGGTGTCCAGCCTGCGGCCGGGTCAGCTGCATGAATTATCCCCACCTTCTTATGTTTCTTCGTCATTCCTCTTTCACTGTACCCCACTCTTATTCTCTCTTGCATTCCGGCAATAATCGACTCTTCTTGTGTATCTCAGCTCCATCATCTTCCTTGGCATATTTTATCTTCTGGTTCTCTGTTTTTGTAGGATGGGTTATCTTGGAAAATTGTATTGCGCTGTGGCGAATGTTCGTGTTACATGGGTACGCCCCAAGATGCTGAAGGTTTCAATGCCTCCTTGATCATGACGGACGGAGAACCATCTGTTTACCAACATGAATGTCACCATCTAAATCGTTTTGTTGTTTGGTGTAGTACTATATATGATTCGGTTCATAAACTTTCCGATTATGTGTTCAAACATTATCAATTAGTTTCACATAAATGGTGGTGAGTAGGGTAAAAAACCGTAGTTGCATTTATGAACACCATGTGAGATAGATTACTAATCTGCAAGAAATAACCCAAATATGCTGGAGAGATACACTTTGCAGTACACAGATTTGGTGTCACCCCCTCCTTTTTTATGGAAGTGTGTTAAAATTGGTGCCTAGTTTTATAGGTTTCCCTTTCGTCGTTCAATAATGTATTATCCAGAAACTCAGACATTTATCTTAAATTCTTCGGCTCCAGCTACACTATCAAGGATGTTTACATCCTTCCGGAATAGGCAAAAGGTATAGGTCGTGTATATGTTTTCAACCTATATTTCTTTATTGAATTTGGCCGGTTGAGTGAAGTTCCACCGCATGTATTTGTTTTCCTTTGAACGGAGGGGGGGGGGACAACAAATCATTCCCGAAAATTCACCCATTGGTGAGATAACTTCCACAGAATTAGGTATATTGAAATATATTCGTATATCTATGATGAGGTAAATTTGATTGCTCTTCTAGAGGTGCTACAATTAAACACCGGGGGATGTTGAAGTGTCCCTGAGGACCTCCACGCAGCATCAGAAGCAGTTGCTGTCAACTCATGCACGTGTGGCAGCTCGTGGTTGGTGCTGTGTCAGCGTTAGACTTGTCCTTCAATGAAAGAGCCCGAAAAGTTACACTCCAGTGTGGCAAAGTCTACTCTCGTTGGTCAGAACTCGCAGGGTTGTCTGGTCATAAGTAACATGTTACATTACTGGTCGTCAAGATTCATGTGACATGTGCGTGACACGCACAGTTGATTCAACCAAATACGGAACAGTCACGCTATTTTACTTCTGTGTTACGCTAACTGGGGCTACTTGAAACATTAAGAGTAGCTTGGAATGCTTATAAAGGACTTTTATTTTCAAATCTGGCTCCTCTGAATAAAATTATGCAGTTTCGTATAACTGGTTTTAATGAATAATGTATACAGTATAATGCTTAATATAGAGTTCTGACTTGTGCAAACAAAGGTTTTTTTTAGGTGTTCCAAATTAACCCCAGTGTGCCAAGTAATAATTGTTTGCGGTACTTTACTATTCTGTGGTCACGGAGTGTCACCTGCATGTGGTGGATGCTGTTGCAGGCAGATGTAATGCAGTGGGCTGGCAACAAGCATAACATGGGCATGGCATTGAACCGCACGATATGGCAGGTCGTGTCGGCGTGTGCGCACATCTTCTGCGCATACGACGACTACAACTGGGACTGGAGCCTGCAGTTCTTGGCGCAGCAATGCATCCCCGAGGACCTCGTCGCCACCATGATGAAGCAGCCCCGCGTCTTCCACCTTGGAGAGTGGTGCGTAGCCCACTGTCAGGCAGTTCTCCTCGCGAACTGGTTTTCAACTCTTCTTGATGTCGGGAGGGCGCCGCGGTGATGTAGTGCCAAGACTGCTTGCCTCCAACCTAGGCGAACCGGGTTCGATTCCCGGCGGGGTTGCTCCCGGATTTTCACATATGGGAATCGTGCCGGACGATGCCGCTGGTTGGCGGTTTTTCTCTGGGATCTCCCAGTCCCCCCGTCCTTGCACTAGGTGCAACTCTATATCAACCCCGCTTCACCCTTATCGACTTTCAAGACTTCGATGTAAAGAGCCTTCACTCATGTCGGGAGGCTGATCCGGGGAAGGCTTTCATATAGTCTATGTGCGTTTACTCCCAACTTTTCCAAAGCCCTGTTCAACCCTTTCACTCACAAAAAATACATATATTGTTTCAAGTGTCGCAACTAACTAATGTTATGTTTGGGAGAGTACTAGTAGCATCGGTATAATGCTCTTTCACATACCAATACCAATAAAAATAAATTTGTGCTTGTTATTGGCATCAGCTGTTTATGAAACTACGGAATAGTTTCAACATAGAACGATTTCCGCAATACGTGAGGGACTTCCATAACTGCCGATTTTTTTGAACGACAAACCCAGGCAGGTTATTCCTCACGAAAATGCAAGTAGAAAATATATGTACACTTTTCTCCAAAGTGATTTTTATGGAAATTGTGCGCTCCCGAAAAATTAATTTAAAATCGATTCATGTGTATTGTGCGTTGCCTACTTGTTAGGCAACACACATTCTATTTTGAGAGCTGCACATAGATTTGTCGAAAAAGGTTCACCTGAGAATTTTCCAACAAGGTGACTTTTTTTGTTAACTTAGACGTGCTGATTTATGAGATTTCTTTAAAAAAAAATCGCATACAGTCTGAAAATAGAACTTTAGCAGGGATTCAGAAAAGTGGGAATTAACCATGAATGGACAGTAGTCGGTGTGTTCTTGATTTGAATATCTTCGTTGTGCCTCTGTTATTTACTTGGCATAAATGGTAACCAAGAATTATTTAAATATTGTATTCATTTTATTTATGTTTTAAATAAAACAGCTATTAAGATCTTTACTCGAAGTGGAAATTTTTAGCGTGGCAAATATGCAATTTCATTGGGCAATGACATCATATTTCGCTTTCAGTAGTTGAGATTATCGACAGTTATTTTACTCCCTATCGCTGAAAATACAGTCTCGTTTGTAGCAGAAGATGTGTGGGAATGGTGGATGAAGAGTTTAGTTGATTTATAGCTTGTAGTTTACAACTCTCGTCATTCTCATCAACGCCTTCATATAAGGATAAACTTACGAAGTTGTTATGCCAATAAAATTACTGCCTGTGCGTGGGATTAATTTATGCTATTAAGTGGTTTTGATCATGTCAGCAAATTCAGTTAATATTCCCCATATAGTTCTCATACATATTTTTATCAATTTGCGACAACTTCATTGCTGAAAACAGTACACCGTCAAGGAAACTCTCATAACAGTAAAATTAACCAAGGCACTATCACAAAATAATAGGACAGAAAAAGCAAGCGTTGTCACACTCAGTACAGCCCACTTGAATTAAGAGGTTAAAATTAGTTCAGTAACCCACCAGGATCAAAACGTTGTACTTGGCATATAATTTATCATTTGCTGCCTAATAAGGAATGAAGGTTTTGTCCAAATGACGGTTTCAGAGTTAAAATACAATAATATCGCACGTGTGCTTAACACGTACTTCTTATTGGTTTATTTAGGTTAACTTTAGTATTTTTAAGAGAGAATATAAGTTCGGCTGTAGAAACGAGGTAGGCTCGGGATAACTGGACCCTGTGTATTTTACCAGTAGATTGCTTACACCGAACAAATTAATAAATATACTGCTTGATGAATGGGGGTACAGAATGTCGCTATGTCCATAGAAATGCAGATTGGAAAGCCATCGATCTGGCTCTGTTGAAGAATAAAAAACATAAAGGGAGAATATTCCTAGAAGGCAATGTGCAAGAACAAGTTATGGCTGTCACCGAGATTATCTCAAAGAGACATGTAATGAAGATATTCTAAGAACAAGGCGTGGACTTCCTAATCTTTCATGGTGGAATCAAGAGTCGGAGAAATATAGGAAGAACCTGAGGAAGGAAAGAAGATGACTTAGTCGATCTCGGAGAGAAGAAAGAGAAATTCTTGCAAGAGAATACAAGAGGAAGTAGCAAACATACTTTAACAGAGTCATGCAAAAGAAAAGACAAGCATGGGTTGACTTCGTCACCAAGAAAGCAGTGATGACCACTTTTTGGTGGTATACAAGGTTGTGCCTCGAAAGATGATGACGACCTTGCCACATAGTTTGAAAGAGGATCGGAAATTGCCGATGTGTTTAAGAGAAGGCATGCATATTCTGCTTCACACACTGTTGTCTGGCGATGAACTTGATTCCGAAGACGAGGTGCAATATCGAAAGAGAGAGGTTATAGAATAACTACCAGAGGAACAGGATGCACCAGAGTTTGAACAGAAAGAGCTGCAAAATGTTGTCAATGGTATGAAAAATGGGAAAGCTCCATGCATTAATGGGATTTGAGCAGAAATTTTCAAGACATATTATTCATATCTTAAGAAGCAGTTTTTTTTAACATTTATAACCGTTGTTTGGCTGAGGGTATGTTTCCTCTTCCTTGGAAGAATGTGATGGTCAGAATTTTACACAAAGATGATGGTAAAGAGCCAACAGCACCAAAGTTTTTTGGCCATTGACGTTATTTCTGGTACTGGGCAAAATCTAAGAAAAGTTGCTTAACAGAAGGCTCGTAGCTGCCCTTGAACGAATGGCACCTTGAGCGAAAAACAGTATGGCTTTAGAATAGGGGCAAGAACTTATTTCGCTCTTCATGATGTGAAGAAGGTGATTACTGACTATCCGGAGGTAATGTGTCAGCTGAAAAGGAAACAATGTCAAGAAAATATTTATAAAGTGCTGTTGAATTACTTCATTGACAGAGTATCATAGTACTCTGCGAAAAGTATCCAAGTCTGCAAGAAATTAACGGAGAGATACCTCCAGGAGCCTATCCTTGGACAGGTCTTATGGAACATCGTTTTTGATCGATTGCTGGAGTTCTCCATGCCAGATGGATGTAACATATTCGGCTACGCAGATAATGGGTTTATCTTGGTGTCTGGAAGTGTTAGAAGACAGCTGGGAGAAGGCTGTGGTCATCATGGAGAACATTATGGAATGGGCTAAGACAGTCTAGCTGAGCTTCTTGGCAAACAAAGACGAAAATCATGCTACTGGAGGGTAAATTGCAGAGACCACCTACTGTGAGATCAAATTGTGAGGCGCTCCCGTATGTATACGAATTAAAGTATCTGGATGTGATACTAGATGTAAATATGAGTTTCCTGAGTCACATACAATATGTGGGAATAAAATCAGTGGTGGTATTCCACATGTTGAAATATATTGGAAACACTGAGTGGGGATTGAAATTTGATACATTACAGAAGATATGTAAAGCCACATATTTGTGGGCATTATTGCCAATGGTGAAGTGATGTGGTACAGTCGAGATGAACAGTAAGCTCATCAGTGCTACGAAGTCGGCACTGCCGGCTGATGTAAAAGCCAACAAAAATGTTGCCAATGAATCTCTTCCAGTAATAGCTGGTGTCCTGCCTGTAGATCTGCTAGTACACGAGAGAGGACTTATCGCGGAGAGATAAAGACAAGGAAGACTTTATGTTGAATAAAGAAGGGAATAGGTACAGGCAGGACACTTTGAGATTATGGCAAGAGAGATGGTATTCTTCGACTAAAGGAAGAACTAAGCATGAATTGCTGCCCAGCATTTCTGAAAGGATGAAGAGGAAGTGGATAACTATGAATCATTACAACATATAATGTTATGCTGGACATGTAAACTTCAAAGCCAAGCTGCATAGTCTTGGCTTGGTCACCTCCCCATTATGTGATGCATGTGGATTGGATGATACAATGGAACATGTGTTGATGGAGTGCTTCAGGGTTGATGGCATCAAGATATGGTACTGAGGGTGACTGAGTGGAGAGGACTGCAGCTTGAGCCGAGATTGGTGATGGAAAATGAAGATGTACAAAAATTTTGGAATCTATTTGCCACAAAAATTTGAAAAAGATTACAAGAGTTTGACCAGTGGCGAAATTAAAATTCCTATGACCCATGAGTTAATACTCGGGTAGAGGCTTTAAATTGAAGTCAGGATATTACAGATTGGAGGGGAATACAGGTTTTACACGAGAAAACCGACAGAAATTCGTGTGAGAACAAATTATCAGAAGGTACCAAGAACACAAGAGAAGTGCTGTGCACAACCTTACTCGCCAGAGTCATAGTGTGGGAGGTTGGAGGGCATGCCAGCCTTCGGGCCATAAAACCTGCTGGACAATCAAAACAGTACAACTTGAAGAAACCATGCGACGATCATGAAACAATATAAATAGGTAGTGGCAGTAAGGACTGGTATGCACATGATCCCATGTTGGTGCATTTGCATTTGACCACACACACACCAGTGGCACTGCAAGCACTGACCAGCAGTCGTAGATACTGGTATGTATTTCATGCCTTATTAACGTGAGAAACACTATACGATACCAATCAAGCAATCACAGTGATGAATGTCGGGAAGAATCAAAATACATAATTTTTTGCAGTTGACTCATAATTGGGATGAAAACCACAGCCATGTAGCTCAGGATATACGAGGTCGACTATAAGTCGAGAGGATCGACCGATCGTACGCCAGGCGGAGATGGATCCCATGGTAGCATGGTCCACGATATTGACTACTGTTCGAGCTCATGTATGCCCACAAACCTTTCCCCTACACCTTGCGGAAGGGAATATGTTATTCTGATTCCAGCACCCATTACATGTGCTGCCATTAACTCTGCAACAGCATTGGCTCAATTTGCAGTAGTACCAAGCCAGAGCAAAGTAGAACACCAAAGACTAGCGATGTGCGGTGTTTAGAGACATGTATGTTATGGGGACTAATGATCATCACACCTGGGTGTGGAGTGCTTCTGGTGAATACTGTAATCCCAATATCACTATCGAGCAGCTAACTTCCCCCACAACAGGCAGCCATAGCCTAAGAGAGACGATTCACTCTCGTCATGCTACACTGAACATTGGTAGCCCAGCAATATGTGAATGAGATTCTGCTCCTATTTCTAGCTGGGATTCCAGGTGCAATGTTCCAGCAGGATAATGCCCAACTACACGTGGCACGGGTCGCCCAGGCCTGCCTCCACCATATCCAAACACTACCATGGCCTGCCCGCTCCTCTGACATGTCCCCGATCGGGAATATGTGGCACGAGTTGAAATGTCAGGTACTGCTGTGTCACAGTATCCAGGATTTGGAACACACAGTCCAACAATTGTGGAACCATCTGCCTCTGGACAGCATCAAAATGTATTGTGTGTGACACCTACACCCATCAATTAAATTTGATGTGAAAGGTTTTATTGGATACTTTCTCCACATAGTAGTGTGGAACATGGGTGGTTATTGACAGATGCGATCGATGAGCTATAATTCCCAGATAATATCCTTCCCAAACTCTTTTTTAACAATAACAAAATGAGAGCAGAGGAAAACAATATAGTGAAGGAAAGAAAATTTTTGCACAGCAAGGTTAGTGTGGCTTTTTACTCGGAGGGCAGAAACTAGGTAAATCCCAAAGTGAAGAAGTAGTATGATGCAGTATGAAAAAGTTTTCATCTTCAGGAGTCCTTCATTCAAACTATCCTAGCCTTACAAGCTTAGAACTATAGCGAACATTAACAGTGAGCAGTAGTCTTGTAGCTGTCATTGACAACAACTACCCAGCAGAGCATAGACTGTTGGTAATGTGTGGCCAAGTACGATTAAGACAGTGTGTAAATACACCACCTGATATGTCTGTAACGCACAACATTCTTTCCAAGAGAATAGGCTAGAGGAGATCATGAGGAAACCACCATACACCCCTCCCTCCCACCAAAATCTCAAATTATTGGCTAACGCATTGAGCTGTGACAATATCATGGTGCTGTTCTGGAGAGGCAGTAGGGGCTTAGATAGTGACCTGGACAGACCATGGGTGTACGAGGGTCTCAGTACTCTGTGATAAAGTGTGACTGTGTGCATGTTGTATCATATTGGGACTTTGTTGTCTGGCGAACAACACAGTGAGAAATGGGCACACATCCAATGAAAGGGTATGTTCTCTGTCCTCCACCGATTTCATAATAAATGTGGCATGGTTGTACCATGAGGAATAACATCATGTAAAAATTTGGTTTCTGGAATCTTCCAGCAGGGGGTTAATTATTTCTTTTGTACGAGGAGTAATGTCTTGCCATAATTTCTTGCCTCATCACACGATGGCAACTCGAAAATATGGAGTTAATTACATCTGTACTTTGTGTTCAGCAAGGAAACTGTTATCAAAAGCGCAGAGAAAATTTGCAATCGCCACGCAATATTATAACTTTCTCCTAATGGTTGTAATATTTGTACTTGTTTGCAGTGGCCTGCACCACAACAAGAAGGACTGCGAGCCGACGGCTGCGCTGTCCTCCGTTCAGAGGTTGCTGCAGTCTGCTGCTGAGCACCTCTACCCCTCCCAGCTGTCGCTCTCCTTCCTGGGGACCAGGAGGAAGAAACTGGTGAAGAGCAATGGTGGCTGGGGCGACATCAGGGACCACCAGCTCTGTCTCAACATCTCGCTGTCGACCAGCTAGTCCTCTCTGATGGCCATACTCCCGGAGACCATCTGGCATGGCTGACTAGTGTCACCGCCCATGACATCCTCGGAAGTGTTCAGTCAACTATCTAGGTGCTGTAATGTAATTCTGAACATCTCTAAGTCAGCCAACATGGGGCTTGTTCTGTACAGACTCTGCTTAGTCTATTCAATCACAAACATTGCTCAAGTACAGTCTTCTTCGAATATAATAATGTATTACGAAGTTCTACATGATTCCCCTGTTCTCAACGCAAATCTGGAGTTGAAGACTAGGTTTTAAGTCGCAAGGCTATAGACGACCGGATCTCCAAATAACAGTGAGCTTGAAACCACATGGTTACCAACACAGTACTCAGAAATTTTTGAGCCATGCTAAAGTTTGGGCTCCAACTGTCTCCCATCCTCGCCACTTGAGGATGTACTATAGAATAAAATAATTCATTTACACTTCGAAAAGGGATTTTTGTGTTACAAGTAGAGCCAACTTGATTTCGCCATCAAAACACATCTTGAGAAGTTATATCTTTAAAGAAACATTTTGTGCTGGAGTAAATGTTGGTGTGGGAAGCAAAATGTGTTGTGCACAACCGCTTGCAAGATGTGAAACATCTCTCAAGGAGACGCTAAACAAAATGGTTAGTGAAGCACTTATCTTAAATGGTACAGAATAATCCCAATCGGAGTATGCAAAAGGAGAGTACGAACTCGAGAAGATACTGAGGTGCGACTGACTAGTGTAGCCACCAGTAATTTCCATAAGTACTCAATCAGCGGTAGTCAACCACAGGTTGCTATGTTTGTATGCATTCAGAACCACTTCTGAAATGATTGCTTTTGGTAGTTGAGGGAGTGGGACAAGGCCCTTTGTGNCAGGTTGCTATGTTTGTATGCATTCAGAACCACTTCTGAAATGATTGCTTTTGGTAGTTGAGGGAGTGGGACAAGGCACTTTTGGCTATTTATTTTGTGTTGTAGTTTTGTGAAGCGTTTAGTATGGTGCAGATTTGGCTTTAACTGTCATTGGGGAAATTTCATGAGGACAACACGAACTGTTATGTTGGTATATGCTGAATTGTCATTTCCTTCTGGATCTTCTTTGCCAGTAGTCATTTCACAGTCCAGGATTGGGACTTTTGAACATACTTACATATCAACAATGGTCACAAATCTGGAAACTATGCTGGTGATAGAGTATACTTGAAACACTTATACGAACGTATTTTTTTGATTGAATTTCAGCTTTCTGGCATGCTCTGGATGACTTTGAAACAAATGATAATCAAGGAGCACAGTGCGTCTACATCATGTGTAATCCAGTCTATTAGAAATTAGTTGTTTACCCAGACAGCAACAAAAGAACAACTTATTGTAGTTCAATTATAAATCAAATTGTCTGATGTTGATTCTTTCCAAGAGAAATTTGTATCTATCTAACAGTGGGAGAGACTGCTAATGACAAATATGCACAATGGATGAAATGTCTCTTGTAGGTAACATCATTTTGAGTGTTATGTTGATGTAGTGGCACATTTCAACAAATTTAAAATCATGTCTGTAATCAACTGATTTTTACAGATAAGCAAACTGTTCTGTCACTTAAACCCTTCGGGCATAGTTTCCATTGTTTCATAACTAGTTGGTGATAATAACATCAAGCAAATAAAACATTATTTATTGGTCCTAGTATGTACGAGAGCATTATATGGGAACAAGTATGGTACCAAACAAAACCCAACACTTTGCAGCACCCAAAATAATATATATATCTGTAACTGAAAGGATTATAAACATGCACCGTTATTATAATCAACAATCTGAGCCAAATGAATGAAGTCCTTCAAACTTTCTTCCTCTGTTGTTTCTCATAATTTACTGTGTTCCTAACTTCTTCCGCTTTCACTTAGGCAGACATAACGTCTTCCCAAATCCGCCTGTTTCCTTCGAGAAACTTTCCCGTACATCGTTCCAGCTGTATCTTTTTTCTCAGCATACTCTCTCGCCCTTTCTTCTGGACATGACCATTTAATCTCATTCCATATTTGGGGGCCGCGGTGGCTGAGTGGTTAGACTGCTCGCCTCCCACCTCGGCGAACCGGGTTCAATCTCCGGCCGGGTCACTCCCAGATTTTCGCAATTGCTAATCGTGCTAGACGATGCCGCTGGTCTACGGGTTTTCTCGGGGGTGTCTCGTTTCCCCCACCCTTGCAATCTGGCGCTGCTCCATTCTCACCTCATTTCACCTTCATCGGCTCCCAATACCTCGTTGTTAAGAGCCACCCAAATATCTCAACTCAACTCATTTCAGATTCCTTTGTTTACCTCGTTCAAGCTATATACACTGAAGAGCCAAAAAAACTGGTATAGGCATGTGTATGCAAATAACAGAGGTATGGAACCAATCAGAGTAAAGCTATGCATTCGGCAGCTAGACCAGTTACTGCTGCTACAATGGCAGGTTATCAAGATTTAAGTGAGTTTGAACATGGTGTTATAGTCGGCGCACGAGAGATGGGACATAGCATCTCCGAGGTAGCGATAACATTTGGATGTTCGCGTACGACCATCTCACGAGTGTACCGTGAATATCGGGAATCCGGGTAAAACATCACATCTTTGACATCGCCACGGCCGGAAAAAGATCGTGAAAGAGCGGGACAAACGACGACTGATGAGAATCATTAAACGTGACAGACGTGCAACCCTTTCTCAAATTAGCGCAGATTGGATTTGTGGAGCGCCCTGCAGGATTCATGGTGTAAATTGCCTCCTGCATACCTTTAGACATTAGTAGAGTCTATGCCACGTAGTCTTGCGGCACTTCTGCGTGCTCGAGGGGGGTAAGGGGGTACACGATATTAGGCAGGTGTACCAGTTTTTTTGGCTTTTCGGTGTACCTTAGTTGAACCTTTGCAGTCACAGATAAATATATACTTTTGGGCGCTGCAGTATACTTCTTTGTTTTGTCGCTGTGCTTACATAAATGTACAGCTCTTTTACACATCAGAAATACGAAATAATGTTGCCTACATATAATTGGCAACAGCTGTTTAGAATTTTTAGTAATAGTTTAAACAACGAATTACATCTTCTTATTTTGTTTATTTATTAGGCTTGTTGTGTACTCCCGGAGCACGAGACATTCAAGAATGGGGAAGGAATTAGTCAGGAACTGTACTAAGAAAATATCTCAGCATTTGCCTGGAGTGATTTTGAAAAACCTTAGACAACCTAAATCAGGATAACTGGACCGGGAATCGAAAATACAGGCCCTCCCGCATACGAGCTCGGTGTTTTTATCACTGCGCCATCTCGCTCGTAAATCATTTTACTAACCAACTTCCTATGCAGCTTCTTCTGTACAATGAAAGGGTTAAAAGAGACAGTATTCCAGTTAAGACAAGGTTCGCCTCGGCTTAGTTTCCTATCTTCCAACCTTCCGTTATGACTTCTGATCAAACAAACTTTATGTTTTTGTCAGAACTCTGATCAAGCAAGCGTCCTGGCAGTTGTTTTGGTTGGAATACCTGAAAGAAGTGATAGACTATGTGGGTCTCCTCACAATTACAGAGCCACAGGAGCGAGCAGAAATATCTATGAAACAAGTGACCTGAAGCCGAGCAATTTCGGAAACACAACCAATTATAGGATATGATGAGATGAACATGTTTAAGTAGAAACATTTCAAACGTTATTTTTATTAAATTAAATTAAATACTGCAAGCGTATTTCTTACTGGTTTGCTTTTTACTACTGCACTGCATTTATTGATGGTGCAGGGTCGATCCCCCCAATTGTGATTGTGTTAGCTTAACATGCCTGCTGTTAAGTCAGTTTGCTACTAAGCAAGTGACTCAGGGTTATGCAAACACTGTCAGTTTAAATTAAACTTGTAAATTGTAGTAAAAATGTGAAACTTACAAATACGGCAGTATGCCCTTTGGCCGGTGCAAGTTGTTTTTTTTCTATTCCAAAACTAAATGATGCAAAGTACAAATTTATTACAGTTGTTTTTAATTAGATATGTAAGTGTTTGTATATATGTGAATACGTGTAAATAAATGAATACATTTGTAAATTTTTGTGTATATATACAGGATGAGTATAAAATAATACCCCAACTTTGAAGTTCTATAATATCAAAACCAAACAACCTACAACCTTGGTTGACCAATCAAATGAACCGAGGAACTGTGAAGTTTGTTTATCATATGTTCATAAATGTTCAATGTGACCATCACGAGCGGCCCGAACAACATCTGCGCGATAATCAAACTCGTTCCACACTCATGTCAGCATGTCCGGTATTACGGTTTGGATGGCGTTCATAATTCTCGTTTTGAAATCGTCAATGTCATCCGGCAATGGTGGACGAAACACTTGATCCTTTATGTGCCCCTATACAAAACAATTACACGGGATAAGATCTGGGCTTCTTGGGGGCCAGTGATGAAGAGCCTGGTCACCAGCTGCTCCTAGACCAATCCAGTGTTGCAGCAACGTATCGTTCAGGTATCCGCGAACAGCTAGGTGCCAATGGGGTGGCGCTGCTGGAAAATGCTGCTGGAAAATGAAGTCCCTCTCCGTCTCTTCTAACTGAGGAAACAACTACTCTGTAAGCATGTCCAAATAAGGGATTCCAGTAACAGTGGGCTCGTGAAAAAAGAAAGGGCCGAAAACAGTGTCTTTGGATACCGTGCAAAACACGTTCACTTTGAGGGAAGCTTCCTCGTGTTCGGTGGTTTCATGTGGAGCCTCCTGACCCCATATCCGCACGTTGTACCGGTTCACCTTACCATTTGTATGGAACATCGTTCTGGGCACATAAAGGAAACATCAGACTATCCCCTTTACATTGACGTGTCGACTGCGAGCTCGCTACCCCCTCACCACCTCAAACCGAGAGTTACGAACGCCATCCAAACCGTAACACCGGACATGCTGACAAGAGCGTGGAACGAGTTTGATTATCGCGTAGATGTCGTTCGGGCTGCTCATGGTGGTCACATTGAACATGTATGGATGTATGGTAAACAAACTTCACGGTTCCACGGTTCATTTGATTGGTCAATCAAGGTTGTAGGTTGTTTGACTTTGATATTGTAGACCTTCTTAGTTGGGGTATTCTTTTATACTCAGCCTGTACATTGATTTATAGTATACATCTGCAGTCATGTTTAAATGTAATTCATGATGGTTTTTTATTTGCAGTGAATATTAACAAGCAAATATAAAAAAATACTGCTAAGGCAGATTTTACTTAATATTTAACAACTTCATGTTTTTCGTGCAAACCTGTTATAGGCATGTCATTAGAACATTATTGTTTCCTTGTGATGCGTGTCTTCCTTAGAATAACTGTCGAGTATTTCTCCCTACAGTGCAGTTAATGGCTATTTGAATGCTTTTGAAAGTTCTGCCTATTTCCCGCTTCCTGCCCATTATATATTATCTTTCTGTTGCCTCATTACCAACAAAACCTGATAATATGTACCCATAAATCCATCAAAAAGCACAGTAATATTACGGAAGTATACATGCCACCATATAGGAAAAGTAAGGTAATTTTGCAGCACAGGTAATTTTGCAGCAATTTTTCATTGGCATCCTGCTAAGTTTCCTCACTCTCTGGAAGTTCGACTCTTCGTCAGCATATAACACGGGCTGTCCTCTTCATAGCCCTCACTCGCAGACCTGATTAGAAATACCAGTTCGCCGGGCAGAAATCGTCAAAACGTATAGTAACAAAATTTAGTGTGCTGGAAGAGAGTTTAAAACTTCACTTNAGTTCGCCGGGCAGAAATCGTCAAAACGTATAGTAACAAAATTTAGTGTGCTGGAAGAGAGTTTAAAACTTCACTTTATAATTAGATTGTGTTAACTGCATGCATGTATGTAGCTAGTATATGCAATTAAAGTGCAGTAAATGTAGTTTTTAAACCCTTCATGTCCAATGTATTATTACTTATACTATGTATACCATGACCTCAGCAATCNAGTTCGCCGGGCAGAAATCGTCAAAACGTATAGTAACAAAATTTAGTGTGCTGGAAGAGAGTTTAAAACTTCACTTCATAATTAGATTGTGTTAACTGCATGCATGTAAGTAGCTAGTATATGCAATTAAAGTGCAGTAAATGTAGTTTTTAAACCCTTCATGTCCAATGTATTATTACTTATACTATGTATACCATGACCTCAGCAATCACGCTTTATTTCTATGCAAGCTAAGACAACATTTATACTTATTGTTGCTCGCGCAGAAACAAATATATAATAATTCCAGCTTTACTGAGTTGTTTCATTTTGCTTTCTCAGTTAAATTCGAATGCAAAGAAGTAGTTTTTATGCATCTATGGTGCACTCAGTGCGTTGTCAAATTACCTATTCTCATTTATGAGATCATATTTATAAACTTATGTTAAAATATTTTTCTCTTATTTTAGGTCTAGTTCATCGTGTGCTCTCTATATCTGCAACAGTTTTGTTCATATGCGAAGTGAAGCCCGAAATGTCTGCAGTCAAGCCTTATAGAAACTATGACATTTATGACTTACTTAGTGCTGCGTAAACAGTGGTGCGTGAAAGGAACATCACTATTTGATTTACCATATAACACACTGAAAAAAAATCATCAATGACAATAAAAACTTAGGGGGAAGTCCCCTAGTGGCAGACGCCCAAGGTTTTCAGACAATTAAAAAAAAAAACCTGCTTCGAGAAATTGCCTTTATTTATGAATTTACTACGGCACAAAACTTTCAACCTGGATGTTCTGGACTGCAGAGTCAATCTACCCACAAGATCAAAAGTTCTTCAAATTAAGGTAAAAAAAACATGAGATGAAGGCAGATGATTGGGAGTGTGGTGTGTGTTTCCAGTTCTTCTCAATTCATGTTTCAAAGAAGGCCGGTGAAAAATTGATTCATTGCTCATTCTGGAGGGTACCATACCATGAAAAGTGTCACAAATGTCAAATGACGTAGTCTACATGTGCGACATGTGTGAAGGCGATTGTGACTCTGATTAAACGAATGTGTGTCCATGTTACTCGAACATGTGTGAATAACTTTTAAATGCGAAATTGCCTTACACGTGTTGCAAAATTACCTCCCCTATTGCAAACTTACCTTACCGCACAACCATTCACATTTTTCTCAAGAATTAAAAGAAGGGAATATTAGAGAACAGATTTTGTTGTATGATGTTCATGAGATGTGGTTGATGTGAGTTCAATTGTTTTCTTTAATGTTTGCATTCAGATAATTATTAAAATCTATCTTTTATGAAAATTACTGCCAAATTACTTTACANTGTTTTCTTTAATGTTTGCATTCAGATAATTATTAAAATCTATCTTTTATGAAAATTACTGCCAAATTACTTTACAGTACTCTATTTGCTCTAATTAAAAAAAACACATTTATTGCAACCGATTTAAACTATATGGGTTTCATGGTAAGTAAAGGTACACAACTACAATTCCTAAACTATNTGTTTTCTTTAATGTTTGCATTCAGATAATTATTAAAATCTATCTTTTATGAAAATTACTGCCAAATTACTTTACATTACTCTATTTGCTCTAATTAAAAAAAACATTTATTGCAACCGATTTAAACTATATGGGTTTCATGGTAAGTAAAGGTACACAACTACAATTCCTAAACTATGTATTACCAGCATTATTGCTGTACTCAAGGTTTATGTTGAAATATAAAAATTTACGAACAATTATTTCCAAAAGTTTACTCAAAAGTTATCAATTAACCATGAAACAGTTATGCATAAATTTTAATGTTACGTCACTGGTTCGTTCTTCTACTGCAGATAATTTAAACCTGTTTGAGAAAATGCATCTCCCAGCCCCAAAACCGAAGATCAATTGTTTTGTTTTCCTCGATTTGTATTTTGTTTCCTTTCGTGTCTTATGAAGTCTTCCTGAACCCACCACTTTCTCTCCGCCACAGAAGCTCGTATGATTGGTTGCAGTTTGTCTTTCTGAGAAAATGAGTTGTGTTGGTATTATCTGCTTGACCAATAAAAAGGCACCTCTCGTTACACCATGATTAAGTCATTTTAGGGCGCATAGAATTTCGGAATNTCTCGTTACACCATGATTAAGTCATTTTAGGGCGCATAGATATTCTGTAGCAGAGGAGACGTTAAATACATATATAGGCTGTTCACGGTTATCTGAGCACTTTTGAGATCAACGTTTGGAAAATATCACTGCCCCTACCTGCATGTGTTTTAACGGGCACACTGACGAGCATGCGCTCGATAAACTTGGTAACGACGGGGAGGAAGTAGTTACACTTCTTATCGTTGAATAAAATTTCGTTGGTAAATATTTGTCATCACTGTAATGATTAATTTTGCTTTCTATTTATTTTAGTACAACCAAGTGCCATAATTAGCATATTTCTTATATTTATACTAACTTTTCTAATAATCCCACTGTTTCACTTGGCTGATGCATGAATAAAGTGGTCAGGCCCATGCTAATGTATATTATACATATGTTGAATGAATACACAATGCACACATAAGTATATCTTAAGAAGGGCTTTCAAAAGTGTTGAGTTTACCGTGAACAGCCTTTAGTTTTGTTATAGTATCATGATTGGGCCACAGTTCTCAGACATTCCGTATATTACAGTAACCCAGCAATAAACAGAAAGCAATAGTGCGACCGGGTCCTAAACAATCGTGCACAAAGGCTTCGCACTGTAGCAGCAGACAATGGACAGATGATGGTGGGTAAGTACATAGAAGTCTAACCTGCTGGCAGATAAATCTGCGAAATACTAGGAGCGTTACTAATTACAGTAGTCGGTCATTACAGTCAGTGTCTTCTCGTGTAGAAGAAAATCACAACAGCTTTGATCTGCTGATGGTTGGCCGTATAAACACCGAGGACGATTTTTGAAGTTTCGCTTCCTGCTAAACTCAAGTAGAAAATTAACCAAAATGTACTTATCTGTAATCATTGAAAAAGTAAAGTAACGTGAGATCTAAATGGTTAAAAACGAACATGTTGCATTTTCGTCTTTATGGTGGGGGCATATTTTCATTTAAGCTTATAAGTTTTTGATTTCAGTTTTTAAAATCAGTGATAATAATAATAGTAGCGTATCATGAAATCTTGAGTGATTTTCAATATAGTTGACGACATACATATCTATGATATTCTTATGTATATGACTTTCATATACATAAATGCTATCACGGTCGCTCATTGGCTGCGCGAAGTTATGGGAACGGGCCTTGGATCTGATTGGCTATTGCATGTGATGTGGAATATTCCCTGTTGTCCAGGCTGTCACCTGAAAAGTTAATCTTCAGGAACTGATTGGTGAAAGGCGTCCCGTCACATTGCTGGACGGTGATGACATTTTGCGACATGCTTGGCTGGGCATTAGTTGTTTGCGCGTTTACGCCTTTCTCAAATATCCCAGGAATATTATGTTTTTCTTTCAGAAAAGACAAATAACAGTTATCTAAACCTGTACAATTTGGTTTCTATAATATTAAGTTTATTTTAAGAAAAAAATCGTGAAAATCTTATTTTTATATCTTTCCTGCGCAGTTTCCTTAATAGGTAGGAGAAAAATAAAACTGGACAGTAGTAGTTTAATCTATGGGCTTTCATCGCGTGTAATAAAATTCCTCTGTTGCAGATCTCATCTGCACAGGAAAGCGTAACAGCGGAAGCACTACACGCATGTTTAGCGCCTTGCGCTTAGAGGCGACGGGGTGCTGGTCGCGCGTGTTATTGTCGCCGTATCGCTGTGCCTCGAAAGTGGGAGAATAAGAAACTTCTGGGACACGTACTCTTAAGCACTCCGTAGGCGAGGTTCCTCCTTACTGCTACTGGTAAGGGAGGGAAGCAAAACACTTGGCCCATTTAAAATCCGCTCATATGCGACGGACCTCACTAATTCTACTAATATTATAATAGCGAAAGTTTGTGAGGATGGATGTATGGATGTTTGTTACTCTTTCAAGAAAAAACTACTGAATGGATTTTAATGAAACTTAACAGTAATATAGCTANAAAGTTTGTGAGGATGGATGTATGGATGTTTGTTACTCTTTCAAGAAAAAACTACTGAATGGATTTTAATGAAACTTTACAGTAATATAGCTAATACATCAGAATAGCACAAAGGCTATAATTTATAAAGATATATTGGGTGAATCAGCCAAAATATTATGATTAGTGTCAAGTAAGTCGGAAAAAATTCTGCCATCTGCGCGCTATTTTGGCGTGCGCTGCAAAAACCGTCACAGTTACACGAATATAATGTATGGTGGAAATGATTCCCTTAAATAGTTCTACAAAAAAGTCCATGACAGCATATATCTATCTTTTATGTGTAAGCCATTATTGCGAAAATAGTGAACCATAAATACAATAAAATTTGATACTATATTTCCGATGAAAATTTGTAGTAACAAATTAATTCTTTATCAAAATAAATACTTTTATCGCTTCTGATATTTAAAGTAGATAAACTTTGTCGTTTACACTACGTAATTTGGACAAATATTTTAAAAGTTACGACGATGAGAAAGTGAGTGCGCGCTGCTAAAATGGTTCGGTTCGGCGGGCGCAGGGCGGTCGGGCGCACTGCGGGCGAGGTGGGTGAAAAATTCGCTCATCGCCGAGTGCGCGACCCAAACGCGGGCAGACGCGTGAGGGTAGACGTCGTTGATGGTTGTGTCCGTTTTGTTTAGTAGCTATTATTTTAATTGGATAGGCAGGTATTGCATTTTTTTAAGTATAAAATAATAATAGCTACCGTACTGGATTTTTTGGTAGTGTAGAAAAAGTAGCTACTAAGAATAATACCGCGAAAGCGTAAGTCTAATCTTTCCCAAAGCTCTAATAAAGCTCGAGCTATGAAAGTAGCTAGAATTGACGAGACGTTTCCACAAGCCGAACTGTGAAGGCTTGAACAGGCGGTGCGTGAGGCAGCACACAGAGCTGCTGAGACACTAGAGCAGTCCCAAGCTCGGCATTAACAACATGCTGAATATCTGACATCTCAACGAACTGCTGAGGCACTAGAACAGTCCCAAGCTCGGCGTTAACAACATGCTGAATATCTGACATCTCAACGAACTGCTGAGGCACTAGAACAGTCCCAAGCTCGGCGTTAACAACATGCTGAATATCTGACATCTCAACGAACTGCTGAGGCACTAGAACAGTCCCAAGCTCGGCGTTAACAACATGCTGAATATCTGACATCTCAACGAACTGCTGAGGCACTAGAACAGTCCCAAGCTCGGCGTTAACAACATGCTGAATATCTGACATCTCAACGAACTGCTGAGGCACTAGAACAGTCCCAAGCTCGGCGTTAACAACATGCTGAATATCTGACATCTCAACGAACTGCTGAGGCACTAGAACAGTCCCAAGCTCTGCGTTAACAACATGCTGAATATCTGACATCTCAACGAACTGCTGAGGCACTAGAACAGTCCCAAGCTCGGCGTTAACAACATGCTGAATATCTGGCATCTCAACGAACTGCTGAGGCACTAGAACAGTCCCAAGCTCGGCGTTAACAACATGCTGAATATCTGACATCTAAACGGGCTGCTGAGGCACTAGAACAGTCCCAAGCTCTGCGTCAACAACATGCTGATTATCTGACATCTAAACGGGCTGCTGAGACACTAGAACAGTCCCAAGCTCTGCGTTAACAACATGCTGAATATCTGGCATCTCAACGAACTGTTGAGGCACTAGAACAGTCCCAAGCTCTGCGTCAACAACATGCTGAATATCTGACATCTCAACGGGCTGCTGAGATNGCACTAGAACAGTCCCAAGCTCTGCGTCAACAACATGCTGAATATCTGACATCTCAACGGGCTGCTGAGATTCCAGAATAGTCCCAAGCTCGGCGTCATCAGCAGGCGACTTACATGGCGTCCCAAAGAGCTACAGAAACCGTTGAAGAGGCTGAATCTCGCAGACGCGCTGTTGCTGAAAGGGCACAACAGCGACGTCAAATATTCACAAAAATCAGGTGGGGGGTGTTCGATAAAGCTGCATTTGAGTATGACGAGACTCTTGATTATGAAAGCCACAAGCTTATAAAAATAGAAGCGATGAATAAAGAATGCAGATTTTGCGGAGCTCTTAAATGGAAAGAGGAAGCAGCAGGCATGTGTTGTTCGGGAGGAAAAGTAGCCCTTCCTTCAATAGACGAGCCAGTTGAACCTCTTAAAGAACTTTTCTCTTATGAAACAGATGAGTCTCGCCGTTTACTAAAAAACACAAGGAAATACAATACATGCTTCCATAATCACATCTTTTGGGGCGGATAAAATTGTTTCAATGCCAGGATTTTGTCCAACTTTCACAATTGGATCTTTGCTTCCTGCTACCAATATGCAACCAAAATTTTTGCAAGTTTATTTCATGGGCGATAAGGAAGCAGAAGTCAATAGGCGTTCTGAGTACGCACAAGGTGTAGAAAGAAACACGGTTAAAAAAATACAACAAGTTCTACATGATCACAACATTTTAGTGCATGAATTTAAAATGGCTAAAGATAAAGTGACTAGCGATAATTACAAGGTTGTGATCCACCCAGATCGTGTACCACGTGGTGAACACGAAAGACAATTCAATGCCCCGACCACAAATGAAACAGCTGCCGTAGTAGTTAGTAGTGAACAAACTACGTCTCGGGACATCGTTGTTTAGGCGCACGATGGCATGCTCACTCGAGTTCCGGACACACATAGATTTTATGACGCTCTCGAGTACCGAATGATTTTTTGGAAAGGACAAGAGGGATACAGCTTTGACATTCCTCAGACAAACCCAGTTACCAAACTACCCATACCAAACAAAAAAGTGTCCTGCAAAGACTTTTATGCGTATCATATGATGGTACGTCGCAACAATTTTGATTTATTGCTTCGATGCAGACTTCTCCTTCTTCAATTTTTGGGTTGACGTGTACGTCAAACTGGAGAGTGAGCGCTTAAGGTTTATTGTCTTGAACCAAACGAAACTGCGAGCAGAAAACTATATTCATTTACAAGACGCGATAAGGAATGATGCGGATTTAGATCCAAATAACTTGGGTCAAATGATGATTCTCCCGCTATAATTTGTAAATAGCTCGAGCTATCTTCATGAATACACGCAGGATGCGTTCACATACGTGAGTAACTACGGGAGGCCTGATCTGTTTATTATAATGACATGTAACCCCGCCTGGCCAGAAATCACTAAAGAACTCATGCCAGGCCAAAATTCAACGGACAGACATGACTTAACAGCCAGAGTATTTTAAATAAAAGATCAAAAGTTAGTTGCTCTACTTACAAAAGGTAAAATATTTGGTCACATGAAGTGCTTCATGTACTCGATCGAGTGGCAAAAAATAGGTTTGCTGTGGTTGATGGAAAAATTACGTCCTAACCAAATTGACGAAGTCATAAGTGCGCAGATACCACACCCAGAAACTGATCGAAAGTTCTATGATACTGTGATATCACCATGCATAAAGCAAGGAAAATGTACCAAAAAGTATCCAAGGGCGCTTTTAAAAGATACTCAAACCAACGGCAAAGGCTATCCTCTGTACAGGGGTAGAGCACCAGAAGATGGCGGACGTACGACAACTCTAAAAACGCGAGGTGGAATACAGGAAATATTGGTTGACAATAGCTGGGTGGTTCCATATTCTCCCCTTCTCTCTAAAATGTTTAATTCCCATATAAATATAGAGTTCTGCAATACGGTACAGGCGATAAAATATATTTGCAAAAATATAAATAAAGGGAGCGACCAGGCTATTTTTAACATCCGACAGCAAGGGAATGTTAATATTAACCCGAGAGATGAGGTGCAAACATTTCGAGCCGGTCGATATGTTAGTAGTAACGAAGCAGAATGGCGGATCTTGGGCCTGCCTCTGCATGAGAGACACCCAACAGTCACCCAATAGTGAGCGGATTTACTTCACTGAAAACAATTTTAGAGAGAGAATGGCCGCACCACCTAGGACGACACTAACTGCGTTTTATCCTGCTGTGCCAAAATGACGCATTTGCAAAACCTTACTTTATGTTGACGTACCCCACTACTATACATGGAACGCGTCGTTAAAAGAATGGAAACGTCGTTTACAAGGAACACCTGTCGACGGTTGGCCAGGTGTGAAGGCAGGAGATGCTCTTGGCCGCATTTCCACAGTGCACGTTAGCAACTTCGAATGTTATTGTTTGCGAATGCTGCTGAATGTAATACGGGGACCCACTAACTTCTTGCATCTAAAAACAGTTGTCGGAAAAGAACTTGAAATTTTTCGACAAGCGTGTGAGAAGTTGGGGTTGTTGGAAGATGACAACCACTGGGATGCCACAATAGAAGAGGCCGTGCTCTGTCGCTCTCCACCGCAAATAAGAGAGATATTTGCCATATTGATATGCACTTGCGGTTTATCCAATCCTCTTCAACTATGGGACAAGTATAAAACTGCGTTATCAGAGGATATCTTGCACAGATTTGAAAGGATGGATCAAGTCAACAATGATCTTTGTTTCAATGAAGCACTGGGACTTATCGAGGACAAAGTAATAACGATTTCCGGAAAGAAGTTGTTCGACTTCGGTATGCCCACACCACAGCGTCGAGGAGAGCTGTCGACCGATTTGTTCAAAGAGCTAAGCTACGATACCACGATAGTAGATGCTCAGGTCAGCGAAACTGAGCCACGCCTGCTACTCGAGCAAAAATACATTTATAACAAAATATTACAACGAGTTGAGAGTGGTGAAGGCGGCCTATTTTTTTCTTGATGCTCCAGGCGGTACAGGCAAAACTTTTTTGCTTAATTTGCTTCTAGCAAAAATTCGCAGTGACCATAATGTTGCATTAGCTGTGGCTTCCTCTGGGATCGCTGCAACATTACTGAGCAGTGGACGGACGGCACACTCAGTTTTTAAATTACCTCTTAATCTGGCAAGCGAAGAAACCCCAACGTGCAACATCAGTAAGAGCAGCGCCCGCGGCGCCCTGTTGCAACAATGTAAGCTGATCGTGTGTGACGAGTGCACTATGTCACACAAACGCGCCATCGAGGCGCTTGATCGCTGTCTACAAGACGTACAAAGCAATCGAAAGTTGATGGGTTGTGTGGTAGTGTTACTAGCAGGGGATTTTAGACAGACTTTACCTGTTATCGAGAGAGGCACTGCAGCAGACAAAATTAACGCATGTCTGAAAGCATCATATCTGTGGACCAAAGTTGAAAAGCTTTATCTCACCACTAACTTGCGAGTCCAGTTTTTCAGTGATGTCGAGTCAGGTGCACATGCTCAAAAACTCCTCGAAATTGGTGAAGGCCGTCTAGAAACCGACCAAGAAGGTATGTTTTTTTCACACACCAATTTTGTCATGTTGTGGATTCGGAAGACGAGCTTATTGCTCAAGTTTTTCCGAATCTGCAACAATACATTCACGACAAAAATTGGTTGTGTGAAAGAACCATACTGGCACCAAAAAATGAGACTGTTACGAAAAAAAATAAAAAAAATCTTGGACGAAATAACTAGCGAAACATCAGTGTACAACTCCATCGATACAGTCATGTCATCCGATGACACTACGAGTTTCTAAACTCTTTGGAGCTATCCGGGGTGCCATCCCATAAGCTGGAATTAAAGGTAGGTATACCCGTTTTGTTAATGCACTACTTGGACGTGCCAAGATTATGCAACGGTACTCTGTTGCGAGTCACCGAACTAGGAAGGAATATTGTGAAAGGCACAATCTTAACTGGAGAAGCCAAGGGAGACAATGTGCTTATACCACGCATCTCAATTATACCTAATAACTTACAATTTAATTTTAAACGTCTGCAGTTCCCATTAAAAGTTGCATTTTCAATTACTATCAACATATCACAGGGTCAAACCTTAAAGGTAGCAGGAATACATTTGGGCACGCCATGTTTTTCCTACGGTCAGCTCTACGTAGCTTGCTCACGTGTTTCTAAAACGCAAAATCTGCATGTTTACGCTGAACGAAAGAAAATCGTTTAACATAGTTCATAGGAGTATATTGTAGTAAATAGAAGCCTAAAAAATATAATTATTACTCATACAACCGAATAGGCTATCATTTCTAAAGATATATACGCAGATGAAGTCGCGGGTAGTCACTAGTATATTATATTAGGATATGCTAAGCAAAGGAAAAGAGTATAATAACTGACAGAACTGTATTTATTGCGAACGCACGCAGACAATAGGTATATGGCATGTGCACGGCGCTGCTGAAGAGATGAGGGTGGCCGCCCTACAAGGTGGGGTAGTTGGCAGCAGTGGCGAGGGCGCACTTGTTGTGCTTGTTCCTGGCGACGCGGATGTAGCCCTTCTCGCCGTACTCGGGCCCCCACGAGTTCTTCACGATCCAGTAGTCTTTGCCGTTCTCGGTGCCATAGCCCACGATCAGCACGCCGTGGTCCATGCTCGTGTTGCTGCACTTGGGCTCGTTGTATATGCCTGCAACAACGCACTTTCCGCCTTATGTCTGCTTCACACGCACACCGATAACGCCAAACAGACCATAAACTAAAGATGAGGTAAAGGCTGTTCACGGTTGATTGAACACTATTGAAATTAACCTTTGAATAATGTCACTGCCTCTGCCTGAATATATTTTAAACGTCACTCTAATTGCCATGCACCCAGTGAAGTTGGCAACGACGGATTGCAAGTAGTTCCATGATATAACGTTGAATTAAAAGTGTTAGGTAAACATTTGTAAATGCTGAAATTATTTCTTTTGATTCCCGGTTTTTTAATCTATATATGTGTAAGAATAAACAAATAAGTAAAATGTTTAATTTCCCAATAATTTTACAGCTTCACTCGACCGACGCATGAATAAAGTGAATTTAAAATTTGCATGCGATGGAAGAATGCACAATGTGCTTACAAGTAGATTTTAAGCAGAGTTTTCAAAAGTGCTCAGATTACATTGAACAGCATATATATCAATTTAGTCATATTTCGCTCATGTAAACAACATTGACCTACCCGAAACCAACACAACCATCAAAGTCACATGGCCAACACTGATAAACGTGTTTGTTTATAGCTTAATTTTCATATGACAAACACTTTTATGTGTAAAATCTTCTCTGGAGTTGTGAAGGTGCTCATGGTTAATTAAGTTATTGCAGAGCCATAAAGACTGAAGAACTTAGTATATCCAGTTTGTTATAAACTAAGGAATGATGAGCCACTTGGTCGTTCTTCACCCAAGATTGTGTTAATTTCCTTGACTTTAGAGATATATATGTTCTGGGTTATAAAATAATGATGGCCGTGTCAAAGTGCTTAGGAAGTAATTAAATTTTATTTTAAATTAATTTTTTTGCAATAATAGCTGGCGAGAATAAGTTTCTGCTTGTTGTAAACACCTTGGTTTCTAAACTACAGATTTTAATTTATATTTTGTTTCACACCTTATATATATATGTTGTTAGAGCTAAAATTAAATTCGTAAAGCGAGTAGAAATGCCTAATATGGCACCAAAGGTGTGCCTCCTTTTGTGTTAGTGCTGTTGCTTCGCCACTGAGCTGAGTGGGGTGAAGATGGGTCAGCGACGGAATGTAAAGTTACGGAGTAGCCCGAGAAAAAGCTTGGGCCTGCGGTAACCACTGCTATGTTTCCCATAAGGCGAGCAGAGTGATGGCTGCTTGCTCGGGGAAAGAAGGGTCGTAGTTTTTGACTCACTGGATGGAACATGCTCAACTGCGCATTCAACGTGGCACCTCCCACTGCCCTGGTAACAAACAAAACACCGCCAGCTAGACCAAAGCCAAGAAAGCCCTCGCTATTAATCTTTCTATTTTAGTGTTTCAAACACTCTTCTAATAAAATATTATCCTTTCCCATCCTCTGTTGTACTAGAAACTTTTTTCTACTTCATAGATTACATGAAATTTGGCAATATTTTTATGTCGAGGGTTTTTTTTACAGAGCATATGCCGGTTTCCCCCTTCATTATATTTAATATTATAAGTTAGGTTAGAAGGCGATGATAACCCCAGTCGCGACCATGTTGGCCTAATCTCAGAAAAGCTGCGATACACGTGCCCTGTAGTTAGAAAATTTCCTGCATTCCTAGGCGTGCAGAGCTATGACCTAAGACGCACATCCCTACCTATGAACTCCGACTGTCCTCTTAGAAGTAAGAAAGGTTATAAAAGTGAGACTGACCGCCGGCGTAGTTGTCGAAGCTGGAGGCGCTGGCGTCCATGCCGGCGGCGATGGGACCCACAGAGGCCACGGCCTGGGCGAGTCTCTGCTCGTTCCCTGACGGCAGGTCGACGATGCCCTTCACCCAGCCCTTCGCCAGGCTCTTCTTGAACTTGCACTGCTGGTTGTCCTGCAACACACACACACGCACACGCGTCGTCTTACAGTCTACACGTTATTATAAGCTGCTCGCTGTTTATAGTCCATTCACTGTTACTTCCAACTTTTCTGAAACCCTGCTTCCAGGATATTCCTCCGCCTCATGCAAACAAAGCCTAGGTCTAGAAAATAACACTAAAGGGACAACGCACCACATTCGTGCACATATCTGTAAAATAATATTCTGCATAACAACTATTTCGTACTAGGCATTACCAACACACATATTTTCTCCTTGTTTTCATTCAAATCAATTATAAATAATGCACTATAATTGGTAGATAAAATATAAGTAAAACTTAAATTTTATCAAAAATAAGGCAATATTATTTTAACAGAAATATAAATCGCTTGCGATACGTGACATAATTAAGAGATAGCTGAGCACGGGGTAATTTTTCAAAGGTTTAATTTAGAAAAGTGCGAAGGAACCACGAGTAGACTAAACTCTCTCTGTTACACTGCTCAATATATGAGACGTCGCAGAGGCAGTGGCTGCGATGCTCTATATTGTACACAGCAGAAACTAGCATCCATGTAAGTCTCTTGGGGTGAGAGGTATCATCCGTAGTGGATATCCATAGTCCCAATAACAGTTGCTGCCAATAACATTAAGCTTAAAAAATATGTATATTCGTACTTACATATTACATAAATGATGTATACTGATACCAAGACTGTTCCAAAAATATTTTTATTTTTGTTTTGTTTTGAGACTTAATGTCTTTTATTTATCTATCTGTAACTAAAATTTTAATTGAGCAATTTTAAAACCCCTGTTTAATATCTGCTTATTTGTTAATTTTTAACTTATTTTCAGATGTGAAATTTACATTACCATTACCGGATCATTTTATTCAAGTGGAAAAGAGAAGTTGGCAGGAAAGTAAATACCGAGTATCCCAAATTAATGTCCACACTCTTTGAACGTTAATGCCAGAGAAACTCTTAAAGATAACCGGATGGGACTACTTGTATTTCATGCTGTAACGACAACGTCAAATGTGCGCGTGTAGCCAATTCTGGTATTGTCAGTTCTGTTTGCAGCCATAAGCAGCAGGACTGCAATTATAGAGGAAATTATGGAGGTGGTAAGGTTTTCTTTCGACCAACGAAAAAGGATTTCAAAGTGTCATTCGAAATGTTATTACATGATGGAGGTATACAGAAGATGAAAGCCAGATTTCGATACTGTGCCACCGTCATGTGCAACAATGACATGGTTACGTGAAAAGTTTGAGAGGGACGGAACTGTGTGTGATGTGAAGAAAGGACGGCGCGGTAGGAAGTGAACGACAATGAACGAAGGAAGTGTGGGGCTGTGTTTCACACATTCACACGTTCCCCGGAAAGTTGGCGTCCGTATGAGAAACTGCATGTCAGTAAATTAAATTTACATTGCGTTTTAAAACAAGTAAAATGGAGATCTTACACTCCCATGCTACTTCACGCTATAAATGAAGACCCAGACGTACGTGTAAAATTGCAAGTGGGCTGTGAAAATGTGCAACGACAAAGAACATTTTACTGACTTGGTCGCTTGGTCCGACGATGCAACCTNAATGAAGACCCAGACGTACGTGTAAAATTGCAAGTGGGCTGTGAAAATGTGCAACGACAAAGAACATTTTACTGACTTGGTCGCTTGGTCCGACGATGCAACCTTTAAGTTCAATTGAACTGTCAACCGCCACAACCGTATGTACTGGGCTGACGAAAATCCACACATCTTGGTAGATCAAGCAGTTAATCTTCCTATGTTAATAGTGTGGTGCGGTATGCCTGCCAGAGGACTTGTGGGGTCATTATTCTTTGACAGAACGGTTACAGGTGAAAGTTTACTATACGATGCTGCAGGAAAGCATTGTGCCAGCTGTTCACCGACTCTACCCAGATGACGATTGCTTTTTACCCAGTAGGAATGTGCACCGCCACATTACTATCGAGATGTACGGTCGCTCCTGGATGGAAAATTTTTGGGAGGTGGATAATCCAAAGACGAAGTGTTGAGTGTCCACCCAGATCTCCAAATTTAATGCCGTTAGATTTGTATTTGTGCGGTACTCTGAAGAACACTGCATGCCACAAAGCCACGGACGCTGGATAACATGAGAGACACTATTGTAACCGCATATGAATCCACTCCAATGGAAATCATGGCTACTATTTGTCGTTCTGTTATACAGCGTTGCAGACGATGTCTTTCTGCTGATGGTAGATATTTTTTTAACATTTGTGACTGTTATTAACATTCACACACACGCAATGTTGTCATTATAGCACCAAGTACAAACACCCCCATCATATTGTCGTTAATAGTTTCTCTCTTATTCGCGTTCAAAATGTGTAAACATTAATTTGGAACATCTAGTATGTACGATTACAGCCAGTTCTTACTTTNCTCTTATTCGCGTTCAAAATGTGTAAACATTAATTTGGAACATCTAGTATGTACGATTACAGCCAGTTCTTACTTTCGTATGGATCAAACTAAAAGAAAGAAAGAAATAATGTCTAGGATACATCAATTGTCTACAAATTTAAATATTATACTGTTGATACGACATTATGAAATTGTACTAATTTTTCTACATCGCTACCAACTTTACTGAGAACATATCAGACAGTATGTCCGTTAAAATATAAGCAATTAGGTTCAAAGAACACACGTTCAAAAGTTTATTTCAAAAGTGCTTACTTAGGAGCGAAATAGCTAAAATAACGGTGAAAACGTTCTATTTCTGGAACTGTGCACTTGTGCGACCAATGGTAAAATATTGGTTTTGTTGCTTTTAAAGTTTTGTTTACTAAACAAAATATTTTGTCACAGCAACTAAATATATTTTTGGCCCTATACAAACCAATATTTTGTCGGTTGGAACAAACCTTTCTCTTGGTGTACTAGGTGTTTAATGTGAAGCCTAAGCTGCCATATTTATTAATGACTGAAAAGGTTTAATAAATAAATGAGCCATAAAACAAATACTTGAGTACAGGGAGCGAGGTGTGTTAGGCTGGGTTCACAATCAAAATACATACACACAGAGCATAGAACAACAGTAAAACATTCACACGACCAGAATGCTTGCGCGAAAATGATTCACCATTTTATACTGATGTATTATTTTTAGCCATTGAGATTTTGAGACGAGTTTGACGTCAGTTGGTACTGTTGGTAAATAATGTATTTCCAATTATATTAATATATTGTGTTAAAATTAAAAATAATTGAAAATATTTAGCATCTTTGCTTTTCTTTAAAATCTTTGTTTTGCAATCGAAAATNGTGTTAAAATTAAAAATAATTGAAAATATTTAGCATCTTTGCTTTTCTTTAAAATCTTTGTTTTGCAATCGAAAATATGTGACTAACCTATAAACATTTCTTCGAATAAACTGTTACCATGTCATTTTCTCTAAATTAATATTTTGCGACATTTCTTCGTTTCTGCAGCATAACTGTTACTCAATTTTAAATAAACAACTTAGTTGAAAATTGTATGCTTTGCTCTGATTGGCTGTTGCCCCATGCGCTGGCGCAAGAAATTAAATATTACCATTTCCCTTATGTACAATGTCAGGAAGTCTCATGCACACGACCTGCTATGCGCAGTTATGGATCAATAGTTTCGAAAACATGGTGGTCATTTCCAAGCTTAAAGTGGTTTTCACAATAGAGCGACGCAATGCGGTGCCTCGCGGCCGACGCTTGCAGCCAGCGACGAGCGTTATTTGTGTCATCACAATTATAGTGCGATGTTCTGTTAGCTTGCAAAGAAGCTCGCAATTAAGTACTAAAAGCGAACGAAATACAGTTAATTATTTTCTTGCCATTTAGTTAATAAAACGGTTTTTTTTATATACACTTTTCTGTAATAAAAAATATTATATTAAAATTCGAAACGATGTTTAATAACATGAACGACTCTTCAGGCATCGGAAAACTTTATACTTTGGTTTTTATAAAGGTAGGAAAAATCTATATAAATTTGGACCCCAATTAGTATATCTGCAAACCGTTTATTATGTATATTTTCATTTTGTTCTTTACCTCACCTTATCGCCAGTTTCTTTATTATGAAGTATAGAAATGTTATTCGTATTATTCCTCGTTGCTGGCGCCGTACGTCAAAACCAATGTTCTTCGCTCATGCAACGCTCTCGACGTCCGTCGCAGCGTCAAAGCTCTGATTGGCTGAAACTCGCCGTGTCGCGTCGCCCAGTTGTGAAAGCCACTTTAAGCGTGCGCATCTTGGACCTGACCTTGCCGGTGAAGGGGTACTCCTGCTCGGTCTCGATGCCGCCAGCCGTGATGATGTACTGGTAGGCAATGGTCATCCAGCCGCCGTTAGCGCAGTTCATGTTGCCCGTGCAGTCGATTAGCTGCTGCTCGCTAAACGAGTATAGCGTGCCCATCTTCTTGGCGATCTGGCCTTCCACCGCGCCCGTCTACGAACACACACGCGTGACTGTAGAGTGCGCTCGCACCATACACTAAATACGAGGCAGACCCATGTACTTAACATTTACTTGCCCATCACCAATGCAACTGTCAAATTCACATGGTCAACAGTGACGAACGTGTTTGTTTGCATTTGAATAAATTTCTTTGACTAACGTATATTCTTATTGCATTAAAATTAGGTTTCACTTACTTTCATGAACAGCTGTCTAACGTCAAATCCTATCTACGTTAGTAGTGTTATTGGCAGAAAAGCAGTCCAATGTTGGAACACGGAGAGTAGCTACAACTCAGCTTGCATGAGCACTCTAACAGAGTTTCCCTCCATGGTTCTAACATCAAACTGCTTTCCCTCCTACTAACCTGTCGTAGCTATACGTGACTTCGACTAAGTTTAATATGCACTGTTAAAAATTTTAAAAACTTCCGTATATTCACGGAAATGTTTGCGGATATGCACNTCGACTAAGTTTAATATGCACTGTTAAAAATTTTAAAAACTTCCGTATATTCACGGAAATGTTTGCGGATATGCACAACTTACATACGGAAACAAGATCTGTAATGACAAAAAAGCGGAGCTGAGTTCCGTAAATACAAATTACGGAATATCTCCGTATTTCCTATGGCTTCGACGTTTGGCAATGAACAATGCCGAGTATATATGACGCTTTCTTCGCCACTGTAACCAGAAAATTATCTTTTATGGTGCAGTTAGGATATCCACGCCATTTAGCCCTATCCNCGCTTTCTTCGCCACTGTAACCAGAAAATTATCTTTTATGGTGCAGTTAGGATATCCACGCCATTTAGCCCTATCCTCCAAACATAAAAAAAAGTATCATCAGACACCTGCAGCAGTTAACATATCTTAAAACACTCAACTATTACTACAAACATAGAGAGATAGGTGTGTCACATATTATTCTTAACCTCTAATAACATATGATTACTACACAAACAAGTAAACTGGTTAAATTAAAAGGGTTAGCAATCATAAAATTGAAAAAATTGTGCTCAAATCACAAAAGAATAAAACATGACGTATTTCAGAACGTTCAGTGGGCCTACTCTGCATGAAACTCTTCAGTAGATACAAATACCAACAGTTGTCTCCAGATCTGACACTTTCTTTCTGTCCAACCAGAAAACCCGGACATTTGGCCAAATTTTAAAATTCTGTCGAAACAGAAATTCCAACTGAAGAGGACACGTGCTGTAAAACTGGACATATGGCACCCCTAACTTATTTTATCTGTAGTCTAGCCTTTAAATGAAGTAGGCGAATACCCGGGTGTGTAGCTGCAGAGGTGGCGACTAATGCTCGCTTCCGCCAATAACTGCCCTAAGCTGAGATCCTAATATCTTGTTTCGAACATGGTCTTCAGTTGGGTCAGAGTGCGAATGCACAAGTATTGCACCAACGCGACTGGCCGAGTTCCGATCGTAGATCTCCTTCTCAAACACTGTTTGTGATTGGTTCTCATTTTGTGACGTCATGATGCAACTGTTTTTTTTTTTAANTAGATCTCCTTCTCAAACACTGTTTGTGATTGGTTCTCATTTTGTGACGTCATGATGCAACTGTTTTTTTTTTTAACTTATATAATTAATTATTGTGTATGTACATTATCTCTTAAGACTAGTTTTTTTTTTAAACTGTATAACCTGGTTGAATGCACTGCAAAATTTCCAATGAAGTTTTGTGTTTGATTAGTAGCTCACTTTACACACACTATTTTCGTTATTTTTAACATCAATATTCTGTAGAAAATAGTGGATCATGTGTTGCGATATTTTATCTGTTTTTTTGCCAAGTAGTTTTACGAATTTGACTGAATTATTTTTAAGTGTGTATAGTGTCTAATATAAAAAAAAATATGTTTGTGCTATTTTTCGGTTTATTTTCAAACTAAATTTGTCGGCGAAGTCTGCTCCTTCGCTAGCAAAAATTTCGACGTGATATTCACTTTTTCGACGTGGCACGTGCGAAAAACCAGGCCAGTTTTGATATTCAGAATGGCTGTTCCAGCTTTCCGTTGTGTCTACTCGGAGGGTAAGGCGTAAATTTTGTTATCGCTTTACAAAACATAAACAATTCCTTAATTAAATAAAGGCATATTTTATGTGTTCAATTTATATTTTACAACAGCAAACAACAACCAAATTCACAACTAAAAGATTTAAATATTATAATGTATTCACGGTAACTTCAAGATTTTCTGAAGCCCTGCTAAAGATCTACTTTCCAGCCCATTTCGTATCCTTCTGCCAAAGGGTAAACAAACATTGCCATGTGGCAGTCACATGGCAATGTTTACATTCCACTGTTTGTGAGTACATGTGTTCGTACATGCACGTACCCATCATAAAAGTAATGTATATATTATTAATGGATATTCCACAAGCGTAAAGTTTTTAATCTTGAGGATTTCACACAAAAGAATATGTGATGCAA